>CM056574.1:8105000-8107500 GCA_029721435.1 Gymnothorax reevesii | reverse complement strand
AGTTAGAAGTCTGGAGTCATCATCAGTTTCCATAATACTAGAGGTGAAATCCACCATAACGCACGTGAATCTCTTAAACCTTCTCACATAGGGACTTCAGTTCTGTTGGCGGACGTCTTTAATACGCGTTAATTGAATAATGGCTAAGTACGCCACAGGAACGTGAATATGCTACGCAAACTCCCGGAACATTCAGGAGAGTTGGCAGCACTGCCAGTCTCATTGTTTCTGAGTGGAAACTAATTAGGCGAATTTGATGAAAGAGAGAGGGGCGTGGCTGGAGTGTCATACTTCTGCTGAAGTGGAGTCACCAGCTGAATCGTTTGCGGGCACATTCAGCACGAGAAGCCAGTTGCAAGCTGCTGTCTCTGCCCGCTTAAGGTCAACCGCTTTTCAACAAAGAATCTATTCTGCACAGTCAGTGACAACATGCCAACCTTTCCTAATTGGCCTGCCTTTTGTTGTGGTTTCAACAGAGCACTATGGGTTAAATTCAGCCTGGGTCATTCTGAAATTGTGGAGAGTACACAACGGACGGGATTTCACAAGTTTTTCCCCAAAACCCTCAATCTTTCATCCTGAAACATAATGCGTAAAAAGGATATATACTGTGTCCACTTTATAAAGTGCACCTGTTCACCTGCAAGTAAATGCAAATATATCTCATCAGCCAGTCACATGAAAGCAGTTCCCTTGATGAACTGTGAGCAGGTGCAGTTGTTGTTTAGACCGTCCATTTCTACCGTTGCCCCCTATGCTTTGATCCTCAACATAATAGGAAACACTCATATACACTCTGTCTGTTGGGATTCTGGATTCTGCTGTCATGTTAAGTTCTGTGCCTGGCCTAGCCATGTTTTCATTTTCATGCTTTGCACTTTGTCTCCCCTGTCTTGTCATGTGTGTATCTTTGCTCACGGTCCCTTGTCTTGTGTGCCACTCATTCGGGTGATTTATTGGTTTCTGGGTTTCAATCTTCTTTCATTATCTCGTGTTCTTCCTTCCTCTCTCTTTTACTAACACATACTAACAGTTTATTGTTTTTGCTAAATACTAATCCACACTAACCTTGTATATTTGGACTAACTTACTAACAAGCACTTGGGATTGTATAGCTGCACTTACTAATTAACTAATGATCTCTCAGCTGTCGCCCAATTCTAGTCTCCGCCTCCTTGCCTATCCCTAATTATCTCTGCTGCAGTTTTTCACTTATCTCATGCTTTCCTTTTCTTTAGACTATGCACTTTTAGTACTCTTTAACCGGAGCTGTTTGTTCATAGGATTGTCTTGTGATCCCTGTCTGTGTTTTGGCTACAGCCTAATTCATGTAATTAGTTTATTCCTCATGTGTCTCTCCCTGATCATTGTTCCCACTGATTGCACCTGTTCTCCCTGGTCATGTGTTTACCCCGGGTGTGTATATAAGATGTCTGTTTGGTTCTCACTCTTGTCAGATCGTTCTCCCTAGTTTTCTCGTGCCACGTTTCTCGCCTTGATTGCTCAGTGTTTATCTTTCTGACTGGATTGCTCCACTATTGATTTTGATTTGCCCTTTTTGGATATTGTTGCATCTGAGTGTTTTGACCTTTTTCTGCCCGACCTTGATTTTGTGATTACTGCCCTGGATTTGGATTCGGACTGTCTTTGGCTTATGAGTTTGTTTCTCCTCCAAACCTACGCCTGTGTACCGAACCCTTTTTGTCTGACCACGAACTTTGTTATTGGTGCCCTGGTTACGATTCTGGATTACGCCCATTGGATACTGTTTTTGGATTGTGGACTTTGTACCATTGCCAGCTCTGTTGGGGGGTTTCCCCCTTCAGAAATAAAGCCTCCTTTTTGCATTCTACTGGTTGTCGCTCTTGGTTCATTTCGTAAATCACAACATTGGCACTCATTTTACTAAGTACACATGCACACCCACTTGTAAAGGCAGCATCAAATCAGGTGTACATTGTGAAAATGTTCCGCATTTCTTGAGACCAAACATCAGGCATGTGATCAATGACATTAAGTTGAGAGATATTATTGGTTAGAGCTGGGGTGACTTCGGTCACTGTGAATGGTTTGAACCCAGGTGTAAACGATGTTGGTATTATGTCATCATCTGGGTGTATAGTATAGTCTTGAAAAAGACTGCTGTTGGCATCTGACATTTCAACAACCTGAGCGGAAGTCATCTACAGAGTGAGGAAACAAACAAACAGATAGAGACGGTATTTATATGTTTGGTTCAATCAGAAATATTGTTGAAATGAATGTCAGGTGCGTGTGGAGGCGTTATTCATTGTGATGCAGGTGTGTTTTAAATTGTTAATTAGTCTTTTGTATGGTGTAGGAAGTGTCTGACAATGATTGAGTGGTTTCTTTTGTAAATTTGTGTGCCAGCTTTCAAGTATATGGCGCTGGTGATAGTTTGTGCAGTGTGTAAAACAATCGGCAGAGTCCCAGTCAATGCTGTGTCCAGCGTGTTTGTGATGTTCAGCGATGTGACCGA
>CM056574.1:8045000-8100000 GCA_029721435.1 Gymnothorax reevesii | reverse complement strand
CTTTTACAGATGGCTGAGCCGCACCAAAGTGCTTCACAAAAAAAAGAGCTTAAGTGCAAAAAAGAAAAAAAAACCACAGGAAACACCTAAGGAAAAAAGGCATTGACTATAAAAGATAAGGTTATGCAATTAAAAATAAAAAGAAAAGATAATTTAAAAGGTAACTGGAATTATCATGGGACACTATACACTGGCACTTGAAGAAGGAGACACTAATCAAAGGCAAGTGAAAAGAGGGGGGTCTTTGGATGGGACTCAAAAATATCCAGAGTCTGGGCTGCAGGGATGTGGAGGGGGAGGCAGTTCCAGGGTCTGGGGGCTGCTACTGCAAAGGCTCTGTCCCCCCTGGTTTTTAGCCTGGACCTGGGCACTTCCAACAGCAGTTGGTCAGCTGACTGTAGTGCTCTGGAGGGGGTGTGGTGACGTAAAAGATCAGAGAGGTAATGGGGGGGCCAGACCATGGAGGGATTTATAAACAGACAGTAGAAGTTTAAAATCAATGCAGTAACTTGTGGGGAGCCATTGTCGTGATGCGAGGACCGGAATTATGTGTTCGTGCTATTTTGTGGAAGTGAGGAGTCGGGCGGCAAAGTTTTGAACTAACTGCAGGTGGCGAGAATGTGATTGGTCAATGCTGGTGTATAGAGCGTTGCAATAATCCAGTTGTCATGTTATGAAGGCATGGATAACTCTCTCTAGATCACTCTGAGGCAGGTAGGCTTTGGTCTTAGCTAGGGTTCTCAGATGGAAAAAGCTTTTACTAACTACTGCACTGACCTGCTGTTCGAACTTGAAGTTACTGTCAAAAATCACACCAAGATTACTGACAGAAGACCGGATGTTAGAGGTGAGAGGGCCTTTGGGCATTGGTGGAAAAGGCCAGGGAGGTTTTGCCAAATACAATGATCTCCGTCCTGCTTTCATTGAGGTTTAGGAAGTTAGCACCCATCCATGCCTTGATGGCTTAAACCTCACGCTCAAGGGCTTTTCACAGAAAGGGTAGTTTGGAGATTGGCCTGAAGTTTGAAAGAATAGCGGGATCAAGGTTTGGCTTCTTTAGCAATGGCTGCACCATGGCATGCTTGAAGGCAACCGAGATGCCACCAGAGGAAAGGATGATGTTGATCAACAGTAGAAGTTGGGGGCAACCGTGTTTAGAACTGTAGCATCCTTGAGTAGCCGAGGGGGTAGACAGTCGGAGGGGCAGCTGGAAGGCTGCAGATGTCTGACTGCATCCGAGAGGGATGATGGGGTAATGGTCTTAAACTGCTTGAGAAGGGGCAGGGAGTGGGGGATGGCAGAAGTATCAGAAGGCCTGAGTGCTGCAATCTTGGCGATGAGTTTTTGAAAGCTTTCACAGAGGGCGGGTGAAGGCACATTCGGGGATTCGTTACAGGGGTTTATGAGAGAATTAAGCATCTTGAAAGGCATCTGGGGTTAATGATTGCTTCTGAAAACTAGGGTGGAAATGTACTGTGATTTGGCTGTTTTCACAGATCGTTGGTAATCCGCTAAACAACCTCAGAGGATTGGGAGAGACACGTGGAGGCAGTCCTTCTGCCGTTTGCGCTCAGCCCATCGACATGTACATCTGAGGTCGCAGGTTGCATCGTTGAGCCATGGTGTTAACTGTGCTTTAGTGCGTTTGGGCTTGAAAGGGGCAACAGAGTCCAGAATGCCAGTGCAAGCTGATGAGAACATCGAAAGAAGCTCATCAGCATGGTACTCTGAGTTAATGCCCAGTAACGGCCTACACAAGGGGGAGTCATTGAAAGCAGCTGAAAATTGCCCAGCAGTCGAGGAGTTAATTAAACGCGAAACCTGCTTGGAGACACTAGGGGTACAACTTGAGCATGGGACCGACACAGAGAACCGAATTGGGGAGTGATCAGAGAAAGACATGGCACATATTTCATTAACGTAGACAGAAACACCATAGGATAACACAAGATCTAATGTGTGACCCTTTTCGCCAGTGACAGCTTAAGACTAAATGAGTCGAGGAGGTTTAAAAAGTCCCAAGTAAGAGGCTGTGACTCACTACAAACATGGACAATAAAATCACCACAAAAGATCAGCAAAGTCATGGTTGAGTTTAGGTGGGCGATACACCACTGCACACAAAATGGGGGAAGACAGAATTATTTCAGACAGGTGCAATTCAAAGCTGGCAAAACCAGCGTATGGAATCTGCCGACGGTGAAAAAACCACTTGTATACCCAGTCGCTGGGGGGGATTTAGAAAGTTACAGTCCGGTGGGAGGAGTTCGGAGAACGGCATGTTTTCGCCGATGGAGACCCAGGTCTCACACAAAAGCAGAAAGTTCAATTCCCGGGAGATAAAAAAGTTGTTAAGCATAAAAGTTTTATTAGCCAGAGACCGCATGTTTATCAAGGCCATCCATAGGACTTGCTTGTCCCTACCTAGTGGTTCGGTGCGCTTCAACAGGCGTAGGCTAGAGTGATCAACGCCACGGCTGCACCTACGCAGGGGGCGCCAGCTAACCGAGGTGGGAGTGGGGACTTGAGTATAGCGCGGTGCGGTCAACGCTGTCGGGACAGCTCGAGGGGCTGGAATCAATGGTGGAAGAGGCAGTTTAGCAGTACCATGGTCAAAGAAGGCTTCAGCAGGAGAGACAGTGACAACAAGACGGAGCCATCGTACCAGACGCCAAGCAGCAGCTCGGTTTGAGGCTGGATCTTGAGTTTCACCAGCAGACCTCCCCTCCTTCCTCGTCCCCTGGAGCATTTCTTGCGAGGAGGGGCCGCGGGCGTGCAGCGCAGGTAAGCAAGGATATCTGACAGTACGGGAGGGGGTGGTTTGGTCCAATGTCCTAGATCGGGTCTGGCTGCCCGAGTGTCTCGGAGATATAAGTCACAGATGATAAGTAGAGCTTAACGATCATAGCACAGCAGGGCAGAAACATCCAGATAGATAGTTAAAAACAGGGCTGAAACAAACGTTAGACAGAGCGCCTTTGGAAGACGAATCGCCGAACAGACTGGCGCCATCTCCGAAGCACGCACTCACCACTCACTGAACAAGGTAATAAAAATTACCGTCTAACTCCCAGTGGTCCATCATCTGTCTGAGTCAGATGGCTTCATCTTTACAGAAGTAAATTATGAGCATAATGAATACAGCCTACAGTACTGCAAAGCTTTAAATCATAGCAGCTAAATACAGCCTACTATTTACCACAAGGCTTCTTAGTTGGCAGCTAAATAAGGACCACTGTACCACGAGGCTTTTAGTTCATTACCAAGCAAATAACGCTTCTAATTCATAGGCAGCCAGAAATGATTTACTGCACCAGAGGGCTTTTAATTCATAGGCAGCCAAGAATGATTTCCTGTACCAGAGTAAATCAAATATGGTCTACTGTACCCCAAAGTTGTTATGTCATATGCAGCCAAATATCACCTACTGTACTCCAAGGCTCTTAAGTAATTTAAGTAAGTAAGTAAGCTAAATACGGCTTACTATACCACAAGCTTTTACTGTCAACAGTAGTGGAACATAGCCTGCTGTGCCCAAAGGTGTTTTTTGTCAATGGTAGCCAAATATGACCTACTGTATCATAAGACTTTAAATTAATCAGCAACCAAATACGGCTTAATTTAATGCAAGGCTTTTAAGTCATAGGTAGCCAAAACTTGAAGTACCAAAAGCCTTTTAAGTCAATGATAACGGAGTAGTGCCAACTGTACCCCAAAGTTTTGATGTCATAGGAATGTCAGCGAAATACAGCCAACTGTTTCACAAGGTTTTTAATACATCGACAACCAAATAAGACCCGCTGTGACGCAAGGCTTTTATGTTAGAGATGGCCAAAAATGTGAATGTGCTATAAGGCTTTTAAGTCACTGATAATAGAATACGGCCTCCTGTACCCAAGGCTTTTATGTCATAGGCAGCAAACCGCAAGACTTGTAACTCATTGGCAGGTTTATAAGATTTTATTGTTAGAGGCAGCTAAATCTGGCTTCTTTATCACAAAGCTTTTAAATTCAGTGGCAGCCAAATGTTGCCCATTGTACCACAGGTTTATGAGTCATAGGCAGCCAAAAACAGTTCACTCAGGCTTTTAAGTCAAGGTTAATGAAAGACAGCCGACTGTATTCTGATGCGTTTATGTCCGAGGCAGTATAATGCGGCCTACTTTTACCCAAGGCATTGAGACAAAGGCTGCCAAATACAGTCCACTGTGTCACAAGGCTTTTTTTGTCATTGGCAGCTGAATATGGCCAACTGTAGCACATGGTTTTTAAGTCAAGAGATTCCCTCATAATGAGCTGCGTTCTTGAGTTTCTTCAGTCGTCCTGATTCTTTCCTGACTCCAGGAACACTGTGGAGGTTTATGCCTGCAGCAATACGCTGGATGTGCCTATCGTCACTCGATACTCACACAGTGTGTCTTTAGTGATTTCAGCATCAATTTTTCAAATGCATATGCAGTAATTTGTTTGACAGAGGCTTTGCATCCAGACACTGTCTCCAGAGAAGCACAGAAATCAATAAACCTCCCATAGAGCGTTTAGCATTAGTGCATTAGCACATGCCATCAGAATCAACATCTCAGGACAGCGACTGGAATTATTCAGTGTTTCTGCGGAGCAGCTCCACACCTGTTTGCTGCTCTGAAAGGCAGGGAAAATGCCCTCCCTGAAGAGCGCTGTCTGATCATTTAATGTCATAAAAAATCCTTAATTCCAACCATTATGAATAGTCATATTCTTTTTCATTTGCTGATGGTGTTTTTATATGGCTGTAATGTCACCAGGCACCTGAAATTATCCAGATTGAAGAAAAGAAATATTTCTTTAGCCTCATTAGAGCCACACTGTGAGACACTTCTGTTCTTGAGATATTGTTTCATGTCACTAAAGGCGAAGACGGTTTGTTACTCTCTGCTACTTCCACACTCAGCATTATATTTCCCATTGATGTAACTCCTCCACATCTGCGTCTGACTGCTTACAACATAAAAGGCCTGGTAAATTCATCTCATTATAAAATGTGACCAGCACTTGGAACTCTACAGAAGCATCTGTTAACACTCTATTCATCACAAGCTGAAGAATAATTAAATTTAGCATGCAGAGAGGACAGAACAGTTTCTGCATAACCTTATGGGAATGTATCTGCCAAGAACTCATGATTCTAAACAATTATATTATTGCATTATGAAAATAGTGAAAATATTCCATTGGAGTTGACATATGCCCAATGTACAGTGCTTAACAAATTTATTAGACCACCACCCAGTGTAAGGTTTATGCCACAGCTGCCCTACATTAGCAGTGTTGGTAATTATCAAAATAATTTTCATGTTTCTGTAATGGTCAATCCACCAGCATGCACAAGCTCTTTAATTAAAATGATATTTTTGATAATAAAATGTAATTATTGTTGTTTTCCAAGAATTCTTAAATTTACCAATGTACAAAAAAGAAAAATAGAAAAAAATAGTTAAGCACATTATTGTTTTTTGATTAAGATGCCAAATTACAGTTATTTTCTTGCAATCCTGAACATAAAAATTAGTTTTCATGGTTAAATACAGTAATTCAAGCTGTTATCAAGGCCAAGGGAGGCCATATAAAATATATATATTTTTTTGTTTTTATGAAAGAAGGACTATTTAGTTGTTTCAGTTCATTATTTGTCAAAGAAATAACAATATAATTTTTAGTTAAAAATAAGTTTTTCTAATAAATTTGTTAAGCACTGTCTGCATGCAAAAATGTCCTTTCTTGATTTTATTTTTATTTTCCCTGCTGAAAAAAAAATGGGAAAAATTGATCTTCCATTAAAAAAATCATAACGTGTTAAGTACACAGATAAATTATGTTTCTACTCTTACGCACAATCAACTATAATCTACTCAATCCGAAATAAAACCACTAAAAGATGAAGCAAATCAAAGAGGATTATTTGTGTTAATGCCCCTGTCACACTCATTCAAAATCAGCAAGAATCAAGCAGAACCAGCCGGAATGATGAATTCGCCCAACATTCGGGCGGGAATTCCAAATTGAACAAAATACTTACAGCTTTGAAAGAATGCCTTTCGAATACTTAGAATGGGCTTCGAACCTGCCTCAAATGATTCTTGCAAATTCTGGGTGTATTAGCTCCCGAATGCAGCTTGAATGTAGTTGGAACGCAGTCAGAGTATTTAGAATGCTGTCAGAATGCAGTCAGAATATTTAGAATACACTTCGAATGCCGGACGAGTGCGGTTCAATTGCTGCTTGAACACCACCTGAAGTCTGGTTGGAAGGTGCCTCAAATGCGGTACGAATTCACCTCGAAAGCAGTCAGAACGCTCACGGATTTGCCGCCGAATATGGTTGGAACGTTCAAGAATTCAAACAGAGTACAACTCGAATACTCAGAATGTACTTAGAATGTAACACGAGTGTCCCATATGCGTTGATTGAGTAATTGCTGACCACGGCAGGGAATGTTAATATGCCAATAAAACTGACGCCAAATGCGTGACAGTTTACAGGTATGTGTTATTAACGAAAACTGGCCATGCCTAATAATGTTGAGAGTTTTCTGAGTTTCTGTAATGGTAATTTAAATGAACAATTGAAAACAGGCCATGACCAATCATTATTTTTAAGGTGAATTGTTTTAATATCGAAATAGATTCCGGCAGAAATCAAGATGCAGTCAAGGTGCATTCTGGCTCATTCTGGCAGGATTTGACATGGCTTGCTGTTTTGATTCTCCCTCGAATGCAACCAGAATGTTTTGAATGCTGTTGGAACGCTGTAAGAATATTTATAATGCAGTCAGAGTAATGCAGTTAGAACATACTTCAAATGCCGTTCAATATGTCTCCACTTTGAATGCACCTGGAAAGTTTTGAGCATGAGCAAAACATGCGGGCCGGCCACAAGAACGGACCCGAATATTTGGAATGCACTCAGAATGCAGTCAGAAATTTTAGAACGCACTTCGAATATCCTGGGATATACAAAGAATTTTCATTCTGATGGTATTCCAGCTCAATCCGCCTCTTGTGTGACTCGGGTTTAATTAAACACATCAAAATAACATGGAAATGATTTTCAACAGTCACCTTTTTTCATTGCAGGATTTTATAAGTTTAGAATGTCCAAAGACAAAATGATATACTTGAAGGAAAAAAAATATTCCACAAACAACATATTTTTTCAGTGTTAAATCAGCTCTTACACTGCACATCTTATTATAATAGAACAAATATGTCCCCTGCTGGACTCTCCAGATATAGTTTTATCGAACTGAATTCGCTCTGCAGATGTGTTTTTGGACAGGCAGCACAGTGGGGAGCAGGTTGAAATTTCATGGGTCATTTGGACCCGAAATATAAGAGATAATTTCAGCGTAATGGTTGTCTGCGGCTCAGTGAAATCAGGAGTAGGTTCTGCTCACGCAGGCGGTGTACAGACAACAGACCCCGTCAGAGGGGGTCAGGAGGCCAGGTTCCCCCCCAGCCAGTGTTTGGGTGAAGATGGATCTGCCCAGGTCCCTGCCGCGAGTGATGCTGTTTAACATACGGCCAGCGGTTTTATCCCAGCATGTGCTTCTGCTGTTGGCTTTTTGGACAGAGCTCAGTGGCGGCTGAACAATGCACTGCACGGTGGGCCGGCGCTGTGTTATCTTGTTATATAGATGTTAAGGTTTTGTTTTGCTGAAATGTTGATGGAAGCTTGTGAATAACATATTGGGTATTCCCCGAGACAGCAGCACTTATCTGCTGAGAATGGAGAATAGACAAGACAATGTGACTGAGTATGAGCTCAGCTGCACTACCTTACTCACCTGATCTGTTATAAACACGCAGAGATATTAACCTGGCTGCTGTTACTGCTACTACTATTACAACTACTACAGCTGCTGTTAGAACAACTGTATTGTTATTATTATTATTATTATTATTAGTAGTAGTAGTAGTAGTAGTAGTAGTATTAGTAGAAGTTATATTAGAAGTAGTAGTAATCTAAGGAATCGTAGTAATCGTGACAGTAGTAGCAATTGTGGCAGCTCAACACTTCCTGTTTGGGCTATCTAGTGTGGGCAGAGTTAATATCAATTGCAGGAAAAAGGAAGTTCATAAGCTGATGGCAGACAGCTGTGAGGTTATTCCATAGCCATATAGGCAGCTGAAATCAATCTCTTTTTGTCTGGTGAGTTTGCTTGGTTTGCTTTGTTTTAGTTTGTGTTCAGTTAGTTGTCGATTGTACTACACTTTCACTACATCCATTTATACATGTCACTACTGAATTTACAGATTCATGCTTTCTATAGCTTTCTGAGTTTGTGATATTTGGACACAACACACATAAGCTATATTGTCATGTGTGGTCCTCTCCTCTTTGTTCAGCCTTGAAGCCAGGTTGTGACAAGACTGGGGCTCTTCCGGGAGCAGAACTCGCAACTTAACACAAAAACATTCAAAAAGTCAGAAGCTTTGGATGATTTGCTTGCATTGCTCAGGCATTTGGAAGAACTTCAAGGTATACAATTGTCTAACATCATTAATTGCTATTCAGCTTTGTTTCTCGACACTCCAAGTTATTCTTATTTAGCTGAGCATGATGTTGACATGGGTGACTCACAGCCAATTTAACAGCATTTTTATCTTGTGTAGAATGAAAAATGAGAAATTTTGAAATCTGTGGTGAAATAAATTTTGAATAATGGACTTGCTGCACCATCCTCTACTGCGTGGTCAGCTCCATACTTACTGGTAAGACAGTCCGTTGTAAATTTTTGGCCATGTACTGATAATTGTAAAGTTCACACTGTTACAAAACCAGACTCTTTCCCTTGGCTTTGCATGGAGAACTGTGGTAATAAAGTTGGGGCAGCTAAATATGTGAGCAAGTTTGGCCTCTTTAGAAGGAAAATGAGAGGTGGCAACAACAAAGCAGGCACAAGAGGTATGCTCCTTTATTACTCCATTTGGAGATTATTGTTACATCATGATAGTGAGTTATATAACTCGTGATTTGAGTTATATATGCTCCTGCCACCTCACAGAGGCTAACGAATAAGGTTATTATTATTATTATAGTTATTATTATTGTCACCACTACTACTTTACTACTACTAATGCTACTTTTGCAACTAATACTACTATTACTCCTCTACCATAACTTTGCTCCAAGGCAGGACAAAGAGGACAGGGCCACACATAACCATTAAGCTTACATTTATTTTGATCAAATATTACTCACACAGAAAGCCACAAATAAAATTTATTTCTGAGGAAGAGAGAGAAAGAGAGAGTGATAGAGTGAGTTAAGAGAGAGAGAGTGAATGAGCCCAGCTGCTTACGTACCTGAGGAACAATCCCACAAGTGTTAGCAATCATCTGATGTACTTCCTGTTTCCTCTATCTGGAATTAACTCCACCCATACCAGACAGCCCGAACAAGAAGTGTTGGGGCTGCTGCACTCCCCACCTTAGGATTTTATTTTCTACAAAGAATCTAGAAAACATACTTTAAGATAAAACAGATCATTCTGCAACCACTTTTCAAAATTTCTCATGGTATTAATCCAGTCCTTACATGTTCAAAGTATAATTATAAATGCATCATTCTGTCTACTGTACGTAGCGGACAACTTATCAAACTCAATACTACTGAATACTCTAACTATTCATTCATCTTCCTTCTTCCTGGTTCAGCAAGTTGCAGCAAGTCCATACAAGCTCATTTATATGAGCAAATTAAGAAAACAAAGAATGTTGGGGAAAGCAAGTAAATATTATATCAGTGGTACATGAGACAGTCCATCACCCATGAGGTAACCAGTACCTTTTATTTGGCATGTATGCAAATTGTACAGCTGCAAAAATAATGTCTATCTAAACAACAACAATAATTGCATTAGCTTGCAACAAAACTGCACTAGCACCAACATTGCAGGCGCTGACTTTTAACTAAAATGGCGTCCTCAGACAAAGAGCTGCAAGCTCTGCGGCCAAACAAAATACAGACCTCACATATACTTAGCATGACCATGGAGTAAGTTTGTGAGAGGGATTTCAACAGATAAAAACTGGGCAGAGGCTATGATAGTAGTTAGTCATGCCAAGAAAGTGCATGAGCTCTTTCTTTGTGGACACAGCTGGAAATGCTTTGAGAACTGCAATTTTTGCAACAAATATGTGGTTTGCTCAAATATGTAACAGTGGCTCTTGCATACTCAAGTTTCCACAAGTAAACAGTCTGATGAGCCCAAATCAACCATTTAAAAAGTCCTCTATCCTTTCAAGATATTGTTCCCAAGTGTCACTTTAGATGGCTATATCATTTAAGTACATAGCACAAACCGGCAAACGAGATACGACCTTCTTCATTAGCCTCCGAAAGATGGCAGGTGCATTATGCAACCCAAATGGCATCACGGTATAGCTGTAATCCCTAAATGGAGTATTAAAGAAGCAAACTACTTGTGCCTACTTTTTCATTGGCACCTCTCATTATCCTTATAAGGAGGTAAAACTTGTTCAAATAATTAGCTGCCCCAAATTGATCACCACAGTTCTCCATTCAAAGCAAAGGGTGAGTCTGGTTTTGAAACAACATGAACATTGTAATTAATTACAATGCAGCAAGTCCATTATTCAACATATACTTCACCACAGATTTCAAAATTTCTCGCTTTTCGTTATACACAGGAGTAAGACACTTTGGCACTGTTGCCACGAGGTTCAATAAAGTGTATCTTTTTTTTTTTTTTTTTAATTTGGCATCTCCAATCCCACTCGAATCTGGAATGTCCAATTGGAGAACTATGTACAAAGCTTGCTCGTATGCGACCCCTTGCTGCCAACTCAGGATAGTGAGACAGTTCACGGCTCTCCTCCGAAGCACGTGCCTGTCTGCCACTGATTCTTATACACTCATTGGTTGAATCTTCGCAAGTTCAGAACTAAGGCGGAGGATACCCGGACATGAACTAACCCGGAGTCTTCCTGACGAGCGCCAGTCTGGCCAACAGGAGGCGCTGGAACAAAGCTGTTATTGTATACCCAAATCCGGCAGTCCCTTCCCAATTTGAAACCCTGTAGCGCGATGGCCAATTGTGCACTACTCTGAAATAGCTGCCGACCCCTGCCGGTGGGTACGTCGGGGCTGAACGGTGTGTTCGCCCTGCGATGGATTGGCAAGCTGTTCAGGGGGGGTCCCTGCCTTTGCTCCAGCTCGCCTTGCGACCCTAGTGAGGAATCAGTGGGTATAGAAAATGGATGGATGGATAAGTTGCGATTTCAACTCCCGGAACAGCCTCTATCTTGTCACAACCTGAATCCAAGCTCGAACAAAGACGAGAGGACCACACATGACAATATAACATCTGTGTATTGTGTCCAAATATTAAAAACTCAGAAAGCTACAGAAAGTATGAATCAGTAAAATCAGTAGCATCATGCATGTATGGATGTAAGGAAAGTGTAGTGCAATGGACAACTAACAGAACACAAAATAAAACAAAGCAAACCAAACCAATCCAACTACCCAGTGAGAGAAAGAGAAAGATTGATTCCAGCTGCTTATATAAATGAAATATAATGAAATAAAATAAAACAAAGAAAACCAAACAAACTACTGTGAGAAAAACAGAGAGAAAGAGATTGATTCCGCTGCTAAACACCTGAGGAACAATCCCACTGCTGTCAGCAGTCAGAGGATGAACTGCAACAGATAATATCTCCGTCCACATCAGACAGCCAAAACAGGAAGTGTTAGGGCTGTCACAATTGCTACTATTGTTACTTTTACAACAACTCCTAATACTAATACCACTTCTATTATTGCTACTGCAACTACTGCTAATAATAATACTCAGAACAACAATAATAAAAGAGAAACTGTTTCACACGATGGCGTCCATCTGCAAAAAGCATCACTCTCTAACCCCTGGGCATTTCCAGGACTGATATCTGTCCCACCTCAGTTTCCGGTTCTTAAGCCGTTTTGATGTTGGTTGACAGAAATGCTTCCTTCCGGGGCACTTAGAGGAGATTTTTAATGCTCATCACTGGTCCCAAAGGGAAAAAAAAAACATTAAATCAATAGGACCTTTTCCAATTATAAATAATTGAAAGCTTTTGGTGGCAGAAATGCATTGTGGGAAGGCAGGGTTATGCTTGTGTCATGACAGATGACTAAGAAATAGCACTGTGCAAAAAGGACTGTTTTCATGTGATTTCACATGCAAACTGGGTTTATAACAAACTAAAGTCACGTTGCTTTGCATGAGGCTAACAGTTAGCATTTTTAGTGCTATAGTTAGTTCTGATACATTACAGGCCAGAAGTTCGGAAGCAAGGCCAATACAGGTCAAAAATTTGGAAGCAACATCAAAGTTTCTGTTCACAATGCCTTTCTTAAAAACCAGCCTGAAATATATGGATTTTATGATGCATTTACTCCATGATTAGACTTTTCTTTCATTGATATGCACCATTTTACCTTGAGGTACTGAATACATTGATGTTACCAGACCATTACTGAATAAATGTGAACAAAAGAAAGGAGGGGCTTAGTTTTTGAGTTGAGTTGATTTGCAAGAGTCACAACTCCAGTGAAAAAGTAAAACATAACACGTTGCGATTTCCTGCCTCAAGGTCAGAACGCTAAGGTCAAAGGTGAAATCCAAAAACATGACCTTGCACATCCATGTGTCACAGTGAGTTACCATACCAAATTTGGTGAAGCAGCGATCAGTAGTTGCCGAGTGCTGACCCAGACAAGATTTCCTGCCTCAAGGTCACAGCGCTAAGGTCAAATGATGAATCCAGCAAAAAACCTGACATTGCACATCTATGGGCCATAGTGAGTTACTATGCCAAATTTGGTGAAGCTGTGAGGATTAATTGCCGAGTACTGACCCGGACAAGATTTCAAGGGTCATGGTCACAGCACTAAGGTCAAAGGTCAAATCCAGCAAAAAACCTCATGTTGCACATCTATGGGTATATGGGTATTCGTGAGTTATCTTACCAAATTTGGTGAAGCTGGGATCATTAATTGCTGAGTACTCACCTGGACTATGTCACCTGGACAAAATTTCCAGGCTCAAGGTCACAGTGCTAAGGTCAAAGGTAAAATCCAGCAAAAAAGACAAGCGTTGCACATCTATGGGTCATAATGAGTTATCATACCAAATTTGATGAAGCTGTGAAAATTAGTTGCCAAGTACTGACCCGGACAAAATTTCCAGGGTCAAAGTCACAGCGCTAAGGTGAAAGGTCAAATCCAGCAAAAAACCTGACGTTGCACATCCATGGGTGATAGTAAGTCACCATACCAAATTTGGTGAAGCTGCAATCATTAGTTGCTGAGCACTGGCCCGGAAAAAATCCTGGATGGACGACAGACGACAGACGACGGACGACGGATGACAGACGGGCACGCAGGTGATGACAATACCCCTCTGGCCAGAGTCGGCCTAGAGGTAAAAACTAATCACAGTTTGCATTATTCACTTCATGTCATGGTTTACAGCCCACGGCATGCCAACGGCAATCCGACAGGCACTAGGACCATAGGCCTAGTAATATGGGCCAGATAATTTGAGTAAACATATATTCTGATTAGTGACTCTTTATATAATGATCATGCTTATTATGTTGCAAAGTATGCCAATGAAAGTATGATCTTTTTTGGTACAAATTTGATCTTGTTTCCAAACTTTTGGCCTGTAGTGTATAGACTCAACACCTGCCTCAAAAAGAAAGCAAAATCACTCATATTATTTTCTTGAATGTTTATCTTTGTTTGACAAATGCCTCAACGAATCATTGAAATGTATCATGACAGATAGAAGAACTGAAGAGTGAGCACTACAGAATCTTTTTGTGAATCACAAAGGGCACTCGCACACAAAGGAATGCTTCTGACTTTATAATTACAGGGTATGACGCTGACGCGCTTGGGACACGTTAATGACAGAAGTGAGAAGGTGTGAATTTAATATTGGAAAATGATTTTTTTTTGCGTTTCTTACTGGGCGCACAAAGGAATGTGGCATTGACGTTTGATGTGATCAGTCACTCACTACAGCACCAATCACATCACGTCTGGGATGTGTCTCACCAAGGTCAGGATGGAATCTTCAGCACGTTCCCATCGCCATGATACGCCGCCGCACGGCCTGCCACTGTCTGTTACCATGGCAATATTGCCGCTTGCGGTTTCTTTTCTGAATTCTGTCTCTTCCACCAAACAAAACTGTCCTTTCATTTCCCTAAATTGGGGTAAAATTGATCAATAAATAATACAACCGACATGTTGTGGTGGGATTACAAGCCTCGTGGAACAAAATCTGAAAGCGCTTCCTCTCCCTGTGTGCTGTGTCAGGCATGGTTAATGAACTTTTTACTATTTTTTTTCACGGCAGGCTTTTGGCCCATTTGTTTGCCTCATGATCGTTTTGATTGGAAAACTAACCGTACGCGTGATCAACAGAGAAAGGCCTGAAATGACTCTATATGTCAGGCGTGCTCATCCTACTTTCAGAGGAAGATTCGCAAATGACAATCCAATCTGCCAGAGAAGGTTCACAGCCTGGTCACATGGTCCTGAACGGTCACAGATCTCTGCATCGTTTCTCCGGCGGAATGTGCCATGCGTCAGCTCTCCGTACAAAGGGCTACCCCCTCAGAACACAGTGAATACGATCAAAGAGACTGTTAAGTCCGCGTGTTACGCAAGAACAGGGCAGAATAAAGGAGAATGGCTTTGAAGGCCGCTCTGCGCGTACGCCGGGACATCGCGTCCGCTGTGACAGCAAAGCCGCGTCTTCACTGACGAGGAAAAGACAGGTGGACCGCGGGGAGCGAACAGCCAAAGGGAGATCTCCACAGCGCCTAAATCGACCTCCAGCGCATCACAGCTCTCCTGCTTTCAAAGGGAACGCACTGAATTCATTACATCTGATCATATTAATTCACAGCTTTATTGAACACAGAGATGAAGGATTTGTGACGACGGATCAAAGTTTTATCGTCCTCTGAGGTGCTAAGAGAAAAGGAAGCCCTTTACCCGATCCCCTCAGCATAACACCAACATTACACTGTCCTCTATGTGACCAAAGGGCTGTTACAAGATGGCGCAACAGATGAAGCCTTTTTATGTCAAAAGTCATGAAACTGGCTGCATGTTTTGGTAAGTTTTTCAAAAGAGAAATAAAGAGTTTTCAGTTATATTACAGTGCTGTGTCCTTTGACATAAACTGACTTTCTCCATTATGTCATGTTATGACAGGTCATATGTCATGTTATGTAAGTGTCATGTTGGCCTGATGTTCATAGATTCAAAACACTGTTTACAGAGAGAATATAGGAACAGAGCACAATCACTGCTGCTTACTAACGGTTGATGAGAGAAACAAAATATAAATAAATGGTTACACTTTACTTGAAGAAACCGTCATAAGAGTGACATGACACTGTCATCACTGTTACATGCCCAAAAAAGTGGTCCTCACAGAGGATTCTGGAGGATTCCAGAAAATTGATTAAATTAGGGTTATGGTTACAGTAAGGGTCAGGTTAAGGTTGTATGAATATGGTAATGGTAAGGGTTTTGGTTCGACAATGCTAAATCAATGTACCTCAATACAATGGCCTCACAAGTACAATTATAAACGTGTTTGTTCTTGAGTGTCTGTGTGCATGTATGAAACAAATTTGTATGTATTTCATTAAATGTCTCTTCTGTCGGATCATTAACATCTCAGGAACTCTACAAGCCTGACCTTCAGCGGCGGGTCTTGCGGAAATGAGTGTTTCTCTGCTCCGGTTCCCTTCCTGGGGAAACAGCCCCTCTCAGCAGCGGCTGGATTCCTCTGTGAAGCGCTCCGGTCTGAACGCCTGACGCACAGCTGCCGTAAGCTGTTATTAAATGCTGGTAATGAGAAATTAGCAGTGGAAATTCCAATTCATGAGACCAAAACCAGATGACCTTTGACCTTTGGAAAGTGTTATCAGCCTGTTTGAATGGAAGATTCTAGAATATTGCCTTGATCTCCCCCTGTTCTCATTAACGCAGTGAAACTCAGCTTCCTGTCACACTAAGTTACCATTCCTCCCCGGCGAAAACCCGACACACTTTCTCACTCGATACTGTCCGCCAGCTGGCAGATCGAGGCTTGATAGCTCCGCATCTGTTCTCCTCATGAACTTATACAGCACAGAGCTTCTCAAACTTTATTCAAGGGCCCAATGATTTATGGCCCCTGGCATCCACGCATGCTCAACTCAAAGAAAAAACTATTTACAGAAGCTTCACAGAACATTACACCGAGCAAAATTATTTTCAGAGGACTTTTTTTTTACTTTTTCCATGGCGTACAAACTGCTTTGTAAATGGTGGTCCCTTCCTCACTCTCTTTCTCTCACTCTTGCACTCGGTCATGTAGTCACTCACTCACTCACGTACTGACTGACTGACTGACTGACTGACTCACTCACTCACTCACTCAATCGTTCACTTACTGACTGACTCACTCTCACACTCACTGAATGACTGACTCGCTCACTCACTTGCTCGCTCACTCACTGACTTTCTCTCTCTCTCTTTCTCACTCACTCTTTCACTCTTTCTCTCTCTCTCACTCACTCACTCCTTCATTCAAGCAGAGAACATTTTTCCAAAATAAACTTAAAACTGAATCTAGACCCCTGATTGTCGTTGTAGAAAGAGTGGAGGATGGGGTCGTTGTGTTTATAATGAAGCATCCTCTGGTGTCCAAATGCTATTGATTGACTGCAGTCGATTGATTGACGGCTCCCATAAGTTCTCAGTGAGAGTTGTGTGGTTTTCAGTGTAATAAGAGCACTGTGTTCCCCCGGGGAGCACTAGACTGTGGTGAGACCCGTACTATGGAAATAGGGGAATTAGGCCAGCATTTTGTCAAATTAGAATGAAATGGATCAGCGTCAATTTGGCAGTTGTTTTGGATTCAGATACTTTTCTGTGCTCGATTGATCTTGCCTGAAGCAATGGACTGAAGGAAGATGACCACCAGCTGGAGTGGAGACTATTCCAAGGGTCCATAACTTTGACAGGGGGAGGGTACAGGACTGGTGTTTCATGTAATGGGAGCCCAGATCAATATTCTTTCTGTGGGCTCAGAATTCCAATCAAATGAACTAATTACCACCGTCAACAACCCAACTGTGTATCAGTTTCAGAGTAAACAATAAAACCGAAAGGCCAAAATAATGGACCCTGTGAAGATGAAGACTTGGAAGGGGGTGACTCTGTTTGCTCTGGCACAGTGTCAGTGTGACATAAACGTATTTCATGTAATTATATATTTTTAGGCACTTTCCAGACAAAAACAGCAAATATGTAATTAGAATGTTATCAACTGACTGTAGAAAAGCTGGCGTAATAATCCCGACTGGCAGCTCAGAGCATTTGAGGTTCGAGGTCTCGAACATGGACTTTGAATGTTGACAAATCATTTTAAAGGTTAATAAAATCTCCTCTTCAAAAAGGCGTAGAGGGAGAAGGACTTGAGTGTGAGGGTTTAAAGGGTAAAGAGGGAATGAAACAGACTGAGTGAAAGTGCACTGAGTTAAGGACTCACTCATTTAAAAGAGAATGAGTCAGGCTGAATGAATGTGCACTGAGTCTTGTACTCACTGATTTAAAAGAGAATTAATCAAACTGAATGAATGTGCACTGAGTTCAGGACTCACTGATTTAAAAGAGAATTAATCAAACTGAATGAATGTGCACTGAGTTCAGGACTCACTGATTTAAAAGAGAATGAATCAGACTAAATGAATGTGCCCTGAGGTCAGGACTCACTGATCTATAAGAGAATGAATAAGACTGAGTGAATGTGCACTGAGTTAAGGACTCACTCATTTAAAAGAGAATGAGTCAGGCTGAATGAATGTGCACTGAGTCTAGTACTCACTGATTTAAAAGAGAATTAATCAAACTGAATGAATGTGCTCTGAGTTCAGGACTCACTGATTTAAAAGAGAATAAATCAGGCTGAATGAATGTGCTCACTCACTTTTTTCTGGGGAAGGGACCTGATTCTTTCTCCTCTTGCTAAGAGTGAAAAATCAAAGATACAACTTTCTCAACCATACTCTTGGCATCTCACACAAACACACACACACACACACACACACACACAACCACACACACACACACACCCACGCACACACACACACACACACACACACATACACACACACACGCACACACACACACACACACACACACACACACACACACACACACACACACACACAGATTGCTTCAATATTGAACAGTTTTTTTTCCCATCGACTTAGTCCTGCTGTTGTAGCCAAGTGGGTAAACAGTAAATCTTTAAAAATAACCCGGAGCATCCTCTGCCGAAATCTCTGGTTTCATCCATGAAAGAAGCAAAGAAAAAAGGAGAACAAAGGAGAGCATCATGGGAGATTCCAGGTGGAGCGTCGGATGAAAACAAACCAAAAAAATAAATAAAAACAAAGCCAGGCAAATAATGAGAACCCGTAACACACGGAATCTTGAGCAGAACATCTGTTCTTGAATCACATGCTTTAAACGCTTTAGCGGCTGCACCTTTCTGACTGAACTCACAGCATTAAAACACAATCCCGTCTCGCTTTTTAACTTTCCCTTTCCCCTTTAGTTCAGACAAAAGGAGCATAAAAATGCAATGATCCTGCCAGACTGTAAATAGATGGGACGGGTCAGTAAATAAGGTGGATTGATTAGCCAGTTTGGGCCGGAGGTCTTTGAAACGCTATTGCTGTATTGACAGAAGGTAACAACCTGAGTAATGCTTAATGCAGTCCACCTCAATGTTATATTAAATACTGCAATCCAGGTACAGCTCATTTATCAATATTCATCACAGTGTTGTTTAAGTGCATTTTTTACATTTTTATAATCTGGCTGAGGTAGTGAAACTAAAATCAGGCCTTTTGAAACCTTAGAGAGATTTGGGGGAATAAAAATTATATTGGATTTTCAGCCCATTCAAACACAGCTACAGGGACAGAGCATATTCTGTTTCCTCAATGCAGTGCAAAGTGAAGGATGTTGAAAATATATTTTTTATATTGCTTCAATTTTCCACTATTTTTACATGCTTATTTTGTGAGGGTGCTTTCAGGAACCAGAAGCGAGAGCCAAAAGCAGCAAACTTGATCTGGTTACACTTTACTTGAAGGTACCATCATAAGAGTGACATGACACTGTCATAACTGTAACATGAGTCATGTAACAGTTATGACAGTCTCATGTCACTCTTATGACGAAGTTGTCATAAGCAAGACAACCCAAACAATGTCAACTTATCATCTCAAAAACCAAATGACACTTAATGACAAGGTTTATGACATTGACATAATGTTTATGACATGTTCATGACTGTCTCATGTCCCTATTATGACGATACCTTCAAGTAAAGTGTTACCCTTGATCTTTATTAATTCTGGGGTGGAAACCCCTGCAGGGCAGCAGGCAACGGTAACGGTACAGAGTCTACAATCCAAAATCAGAATCCAGTAGTCTTAATCCAGTTCATAAACAGGGCAGCAAACACAAAACTCAGGGTCGGGTAAAGCAGGTTCCTTACACGGGCACAGGTATATCAAAGACGAGGCCAAAATCAAAATCCGGGACGTTCCAGTGAGAAGTATAACACAAAGAGTACAAGGCATAAACAACACTGCACAAGGAAAACGTTCTGACAAGGGCTGGCTGTGAACTGACTGCTTAAATACACATAGGGGAACTCACATGCTGTAATAGGGGACAGGTGAGCTGGATCAGATTAATTAACCCCTTAAGCACTGATCCTTTTTTTTGAAAATGGCAAGCCAAAAATGAAATGAGTATATCTCTGCGACTGCTTGGTCCATTTGAATAATCTTGGTATCGTAATAAAGGTAAAACCATTTGGGATTTCATACCTGGTGTATAAATCACTATATATGTCACTGAGTCAGAGTAAATGGAGATGGAACACAGTGTAAATGAAAGATCTCATTTTGCACTGAACAAAGTTTTACTTCGATCCCTTGTAAATTTGTTGAGTTGCTGCCTGAAACCTCAAAAAAATAACAGCACAGAATGTCATTATTATCTGTGCCAAAATTTATTCTGATCAGGTCAATCAGAACAAAATTAGAGAGGAATGTCTAGGTGGCTTCTCCATTTTGGCAATTTAGGTACCTTGTGTTCCATTTCAGATTTCTCAGATACCAAACTATGAAACGCATAAAATTTAACTTAAATATCACCACAGGCATCCATTCCATCCAAATACAACATTTTTTAATTTTTTGAATAAAGAAGAAATATTATTATTTCTGCCAGTTTTGTTGCCTATACAATTTCCCATTCAACGATAATACATACAATGAAAATTAAGTTTGACGCCACTGGAGCATATTTATTAAAAAAACAAAACAAATAAGTAAAATGATAAATACAAAGGCAATGTGAAAATACGTTAAAGAAAAGTAAGAATAACAAAAACCCCATCGATTATTTGTAGAAGGCAACTGCAATTATTTCCAAAAAAAAAAAAAAAAATTAAATAATAAAAGAAAAAGGTACTCGGATCAGGAATCGTGCCTTCACAATTTCCTTTCAGCAGCTGTCTGTGTTTGTGCGGAATACTGCAAAGATTCTGTCAGAAAAAGACTTTGAAAATGAATGTTGAATATTTAACGGATAATTATTCGGACAAAACCTCAATCAAACCAGTTATGCGTTTATATTGTCGCACTATTCAAGAACATGCTTAAGTCCCATGGACTCAGTTTGATGCACTCGGAACGCATGGCTGTAGCTCAGGCTCGGTTTCCGCCATTAAGGCGGTTTTGAGTTCTTTAGAATCATCAGGACTCATGCAATCATACCTACCGGCAAAGTCTTACTGACAGCATCACAAGCCGATCTCAGAAAGAATAATACATTGCAAGGAGGCGGAATGCTACGGAGCTGAGATGTTTGAAGCAACGCCCTGGGAAAGAACATGCTAGGATCCCGGGAGATCTAGTTTCGTTATAACACGAACACATTGGGCTAACAATAGCAAGCGCAGATTCACCCTCGAGCAGTTTTTTTATTGTTAAATATCAAAGGAAAGAATTTTTTTCTGCTGATCTCTGTAGACTGTAAAGTGTATGCCTGCTGTTCTTTGAGTGTGGTTCGGTTTAAAATGACAGGGCTCATATCATTGCATTCTGTGGACTTTCCTCTGTTATTTGAGGTATCGTTTTTATGTATAGCATGAATTCAGCAGAAATCCTGGTGATTCAGCACTGATATGATTTTATCCTATGTTCTCCTGCATGCTTATTTACTTGCTTGGTGCTTGAATTGTGTTCGGTTGAGGTAAAAATGGTTTACATGAGCTTTTGGCCGAGTTTCTTCACAAAATGTGGATATGCCGTTTGACAATGTTGTGATTTGGAAAAATGCTGTTTTTATAATGCGTAATTCGGGCGTGGTTCTTAAGGGGTTAACAAAGGAATGAACAAGAGGAAATTCCTCACCACATGAATTTGGTGAAAGCCAAAACGTGGACAAGAATTACACAGACAGCCCATGACAAACAGACGGCTCCGGTTAGGGAGTTTGAAAGTGCACAGAGTGAGAGGCAGAACAGTGTTTAACAAGGTGCAGAGAATCTGCTGAAGCATAGTAAAGTAAATTGAGTGAAGGCAAGGGGCGGAGACTAGAGCAGAGCGAGTGCTGAGAGCTCGTTAGTCAATTAGTAATGTGCAGCTATGCAATCCCTAGTGCTTGTTCGTAAGTTTGTAATATAAACAATATTAATTAATGTTAGTAATTTATCTAAAAATAATAATAAAACTGTTAGTACTTGTTAGTACAGATAGAACAGCAAGGTGAAGGAAGCAAACGAGACTGGAAGGAATAATTGAAAACCCAGAAACCATGAAATCACCAGAAAACGTGGCACACAAAACTGGGGAATAAAACTGACTCAACAGATCTGACCAGACTGGGGAGACAATGTGCAATTCATAGCATGGAGGAAAACATAAACCAGAATGATCATCTCAACAGAGAATGTGAGAGATGGCAGGTAAAGGACATGGCAAAGATAGACAGGCAAAAAACAAAACATGGCCTGGACTAAATCAAAAAACATGGCTTGGAGGCAGAGTCATAACGAAAACATGGTCAGGTAAGACAGAATCATCACATATTTAGTGAACTTTAATAACATCACGCTTTTACTTAGCAAATTTTGAAGTCAGAGGGTATTCTCAAAAGTTTAAGACCTTATTTTTTTATTTATTTTTTTGTCATGAATTTTGATTCATGCCTTTTGACTGGTGTATTTTCCCCTCTGTTGAAATAAATAGCACCAAATAGAGTAGAACTGAATACAAATCAGCAGATTTTTCGGATGATACAGCAGTGACAGTGGAAAATGGAATGTCTCACCACTTTGGCCATATCTTCAGAACCATTTGTCCGATTGACCTGAAATTAAGTTCAAATGAAAGGCTATTCAAGGTCTATTCGAGGATTGGGGAATTGGAGGATTGGGGGCGTTCAGGGATATACCCCAAGCTGTCGCCTCCGACGGCATAAGCCTAGTTTTTTATTCTGAATTTGTTGTCATGAATCAGAAATGACAATTTTGCACTTGGCGGTAAATCAAACTGTACGGGACCAATTCGAGGTTGAGCTGATTACATATGCTATTTCAACACGGTATCATTTTAGACTTTACTGAAACAGAACCTGTGCTTTAATTTAGATGACTCATTGGTCCACTTCAAATGTTTACTGGCAAGTCAAGTTTCTGCTCACTAGTAAAAAAAAGTGCTGTTATATTATCATGCTGTGATCATTAGTCATGAATTTGAAAGTCAGCTCTTCAGCGAAATGTGTTATTTTATGTTGAGATGAAGTTGGGTAGAAATGTCTCTTATCCTTATTTAATTATTATATTTATCAAAAAAAATAATTCTAACAACTTAGGGGTGAGGTCTTTTAAGGTTTTCTTGAAAAGCGTCAGTGTGACGGCAGTTCTGCAGGTCAATGCTGATGCTGCCATTCTAAAGCAACTATTCGCTCTGCTAATCATCAGCTACAGTGTGTAACTTACGCATAATTCAGACATTGATCTTACCAATATGGCTGTAACAATTTAACATACTGTTCATATTTGATGCCCTTACAGTATGGTCCGGGTCAATTTTGACCCGAACCAAAAATATCCTCATAAGTGTCAATACTAAATTTTGAATTACAGATCTACTTTGAATGCAAAAAATAGCCTATCTTAAATTAGTGAATGGATGATTAATCCTTAATTGATGTTTCAGAGAGCAAGGAAAGTCTATTTTTTAGGTTGTACAACATTCGTTTTTGGAGAAAAACGTCTAATATCACACAGTAAATCTTGTTTTACCTAATACATGAAAAGATAACAGCCATAATGACTGAAATAGATTTATAGATTTGACTAAAAGTGAAAATGGCAAGAACATTCTGGAACTGTTAGGACTTATAATATAACCACATAACCACTGCAACCACTAAACACTGTCCTCGCTGCTATATCATGAAATTCACAATTTTAAGAATCACAGAATCACAATTATCAATATTGATTCAACATTAATTGACATTCAGAACAGAACACAAAACATGAAACGAGCAACGCAGAGCGTGGCATACGCCCCCCGCCTGTATGTTGATCAAGGGCGTATTGAGATGGCTGCTGTGGCGGTCATGTTAGATATTGCATGACGCTGGTTTTCGAAAGGAACCTGCCTCTAGCCACTCCCAATACGCCATTAAGAAATGGCATCAATCCGACGAGGGATTCTATAGTTATCCCATGGAAACAAAAAGTTTACAGACGACGGTTGGACGGATGGACATGGTGTCGACATAAGGCCCCCCTTTCCACTTTGGAGGGCGGGGGCATAAAAATAATAATGGCAAACTAGTGAACTGGTCTGTGCACTGAAAGCAGTGGTAGAAACCTTGTATGTGTGGGACTTGCGGTTGGATTTCCCACATTTGCAGCAGGTTTGTCCCGGTTTTGTGGTCCTTTTTTCCAGAGCAGAAATTTCATCTCCTCCTCTGTCCCCTTGTGTTGGTTGATCAGGGACCCCCACCCTCCCGTCCCAAATTGATTCTAATTTGTTTATCTTAAGATTATTTAGTTACGTTGTAAGGGCTTACATGTGCTGTTCTTGTGTCTGCATCAAGTCACCCTCTGACCTTTTTATGACTAATGTTCCTTATGTGCATCATATATGATCACTCCTCTGGTGTTTCACTTCAAAGGCCAGCAGCTGCCTGTCTCTGCACGAACCTGCGCAAATCTGGTGGGACCACAAACAGTTCTCCTAACAGTGTCAAGGTCCCCCTTTAACTCTGTCACCACTGTCCATACAAAATACAGGCAGACATCACATGTATAGTGAGACAGTTTCAAAATTCCCCACAACCACTATTGTCCTTGATTTGACTCACACTAGTGGATATAAAATCCATCTAAATGGACACTAGTCAAATTTGACCCGGAACAGCCTAAGTCAGTGGTTCTCAAGTTCGGTCCTGGAGCCCCCCTGTGTATGCTGGTTTTTGTTCCAACTACAATTGCAATCTTTAGATTTTAACAAGCTGATGATTTGTTTTAATTAGGTACATTTATGCAAATATCCACATTGAGATGTATTGTAAATATTGGCAGAGGGAAACAATTTAACCAAACATTTAATCAACATAAATAATCAAAAGGTTCCTCATTGGTGAAACTCTTGACACATGGTGGCAAAACCCGACAATTTACTTGGCAAACAATGGAGTCACACCTGTTGTGTTTCCTGTTGATTTTATTTGGTTCAGGCAGGTTATTTGGGAAAAACTCAAAACACCTGCATTCAGAAACCTAATTTGGAGCTGAGTGATTTTCTCAGAGTCTAATTTGATCTGTTTAAAAATGTTTTCAGCTGAATATCCTAGCAATATTGAAAATTAAGCACAATATGTTCAAGGGTTTTTATTTTTCATAGCAGAATGGATATGTCCATCCAAATGTGACTTAAGATGGTAAATAACTGCTCAAAACATGGAATGCTGCTAATTTAGACAAAGTAACAGCTTTTAAAAATCCTAGAATTGCAATTGTAGTTGGAACCAAAACCAGCATACACAGGGGGGCGCCAGGACCGAACTTGAGAACCACTGGCCTAAGTGGACAAAAATTTGTAGCACCTGTACAAAAATATAAAACTTAAAATATTTTTCATTTTTATGTATTTTGGGTCACTTTAGGAAAAGTCATGAAATTTCAGGCAAAAAGAATGACATTTAGGGTATGTTTACTGCTGTCAAATGTCAAAATGGGTCAAATTGGACCCGAACAGTATGTAAGAGTTAAACTATGACAATAAGACAATTTTTGAAAAAGAAAAAAAAACTGTAATTAAATAATTATGTTTATTTATTGGTTATTAAATGTTTTTATTTATTCCTAATCATTTTTCATCATCACTCACTGTGAGGTTAGGATGTGACTTTTAACACTGGGGTCAGCAGCTGTGAATGAGAATACAGCGAGTGGAAGTGCAATACGCTGTTTTTTTAAATCTTTCTTTTATAACAGTGCTAACACATAATCTTCACCTGATTCTGATGTGATTCTTTTCAGGACTCTGAAGTGTGAATCGGGGTAAGTAAGGAGGTCGATGATTTTAGAGCCTGACTGCGACTCTCCTGACTGGGGAAGATTATTTTTGACAGAGAGTAAGTGTGAAATTAAGCTTGGATTAAATGAGCTCGTCCCCCATTAAAGGACACGGTAAAATTCAGCTGCATTTAAACCAATCAGCAGTGAGTGGCCGGGTGCTGATGGTAATGGGGACTCGAGTAGATGAGTTGCTGTGAGATATTGATCAGGAACCAAATGCGAAAACACAGGATTGCAAAACAAACGGCTTTTATTGAGCGAGGGGGGTAACCCCCGCAGGGCAGAAGGTAACAGTACAGAGTCCGCAATCCAAAAGTCAAAATCCAGTGGGGCAGAAAAGGAATCGTAACCAGGGCAGCAAACACAAAAATCGTAGTCAGGCAAAACAGATTCGGTACACAGGCAATGGTTTGTGGGAGAAGTAAACTCGTAGACCAAAAGGGCAGTCCAAATCGTAACCAGGGCAGCAATCCGCAAAAGTAGTGTCGAACAAAAAGGGTTCAAACACACAGAGGTAAACAGTTATCCAATAAGGACAAGCCAAAAAATCAGTAGTCGGGCAATCCAGTCAGAATCAGAAACACAAAGAGTACAAGGCGAGGAATAGCAGCACAGGTAAACAAGAGAAACGATCTGACAGGGAATGACTGTGAAAAGACACCTAAGATACACTTCTAGGGAGATCACATGGCAAGACACACAGGTGCAAGTAGTCAGACTGATTACAGAGGAGCAGCACATGAGGGAGAACCTAATCACATGAATTTAGCAGAAGACAAAAACGTGGACAGGGATCACGGGACTAACCTATAAAAAGACATACAGCTCCAGTTACGGAGTTTCTTACGTGCATAGATAATTAGAGAAGGAACAGCGTGATTAGATGTGGAGTTTTCCACAGAAATGCAGCACAGGAGATCAGGGAAAGAAAAGAGGCGGAGATTAGGACAGGGCGAGCGCTGAGAGCTTGTTAATCAATTAGTAAGTGAAAGTAACATTATATACAATGTTAGTTGGTGTTAGTAACTTCTAGCAAAAATAACAAACTGTTAGTATGGTTAGTAGATGGTAAAGTAAGGTGAAGTAAGCAAACGAGATCGGAAGGAAGACTGAAATCCAGAATCCAATAAATCACCTGAAGCGTGACACACAGGACTGGGGCTGTGAACCATAATGAGACTAGAGACCAGACGGGGAGACAAAGTGCAATGCAAAATGGAGGACATGAACCGAAATGTAACTCTGGTAAAAAGTAAACTATGGAAAAGTACAATAAACACAATACATAATTAAACTAAGGCAAACAGTACACAGTACATGACTCTAAGAATAGTCAGACAGTGCAAAAATCCAAAACCAAAAGAGCAGTAAAGATAAACAGGGAAGCATTGGCAGGGCAGAGCAGAATCATAACAGTCGCCCTGTTTTTAATAATATAAATGCACAAGATCCGTTAAGTTTAATGATGAGAACAAGTCATTCTGACCCTGTCCCAGGGCTCTCATTCAGCCCACATTCTGCTAAAGCTGGGCCCAGGTCTGTCATGCACAAGGCTCAAATACGTCAGAAAACACAAAACCCCTCCACGCTCCAGAGTTCTGCTCGGTTCTGTTCTGATGCTCTCATTCTCTTGCAGTTGATTGGACGACGCTGGAGTAACATGAGTAGACGATGGAAGCCATCTGTGGGAAAAGGGCAGAAATCAGCATGAAAACCAGGAAAAGACATCTTCCTGTCCCGATTGGTTCAGAAGAGCTGATATTCTATAATAATAAATCATAATATAATTACCCATGTTTAGCATCTTAAAAATAGAAAGAAAATCTATGCTGATGAGGGTTACGCACATTATTTATCACTGCATATTTGGGGGAAAATGCCATCATGATGGTGGTGATCTGTGTTCATAAACATTGAAGAAAACCTCAAGCTGTTGGGAGCACATGGACAACGTGATATAGCGTTATTATCATGATTTACATGACCCCACATCACCCATTCTCAACCCGGGAATCTAAATGTCAAGGTATTAACATTCCAAAGAGATACAAATTAATCAAGGCAAAGTCTGAAATATCAGGGCTTAGTGATTTAATGAAATTACACAGTTTAATCATTTGAAAAGTTAACTGCTCACAAGTCCCTCCCAGAGCAGCTGTTAATAAGTGATAATGCTATGAATTGTGTCCGGGCGTCGCAGTTTTGTTACGCAGATTAGCAAAGTTTTTTTTTTCATCTGCTGAGAAAGGAGGAAGTTTTTTCGTTAAAATTTTCTTCAAAAAAAGTGAAAAAAGATACTGACACCTGTGTTTGCTCCTCTTTATAAGTTTCAGCAGGTTTTTTTAAATTAAGTGGGTCCTGAATAGTGTTTGTTCTGCTGTCTTTCGAAGTAATCCTTTCTTCAAAAGCTTAAAAAAGTCTGTGTGTTTGATGGGCTGTGAGTAGTTTCTGTGGCAGCTGAAGGATGTTTTAAAGGTGACCCATCACAAGCCTCCATATTCCTGCTTTAACCGCTCCAGTATTAACTGTTTTTGTCACAGTCTTCACTTCTCCACGAGAGTGTATGAGCTTCAGGGAGGACAGGGTTGAATCCTGGAAGTCTGAATGTGTATCTCATGTGGGAATGTACCAACACTTCCTGTTTAATTAGTGCAACCTGTCTCTACTTCCTGTGTGATTATTGTAACCTCTCTCAACTTCCTGGGTGAATAATGCAACCTCTGTCCACTTGCTGTGTGATCCGTGTAGCTGTTCTCAACTTCCTGTCTGATAGGTTTACCCTTTCTCTACATCCTGTGAAAACTGTAACCTCTTTCTACTTCCTGTGTGAAAAGCATAACTTCTGTCCACTTCCTGTGTGATAAGTGACTGCTCTTTCTATTTCCTTTGTTATGGGGTAAAAACTCTGGTAACACTTTATAATAAGGGGACATGAATCGTGTAGTTATTATGCATTACTTCACGCATGATTCACTCATTAATTCATCATGATTTTTGCATGATTTCATATATGAATTTAACATGACTCATTGTGAGTTAAAATTATTTCATGCTTACTCGTCTGAATTCATGCAATGACATCATATCAACTAATGCATTACTTACTGTAATAATTCATCATGAATCAAAAGTAAATAACCATGATAATGATGAGTTCATGATTCAATAAAGACGTTTCACTTTTGGCAAAATCAAACATCTGTTGTAATGAAAACTACCTTTTGTCCACCACTTTAGTTGAGGGCACACAAACATGATGAACTCATGAGAAAGTAAGCTTTAATTCATGTCATTCAATGATTACTTAGCAATAGCATTTCACACATTTGTTGTAACGAAAGCAAACGTTTGTCCACTACTTTAGTTGAGGGGACTGTAATGTGGAAAGAAGTCACCAGATGGCAGTATTGATTTTTTTTTTTTGTTAAGCTCAGTCTGGAGCTAGGTTTGGGCATGTCCTGGCTATGTCTGAAAGTCCCAGAGAATAAAAAAAAGTCTAAAAGGTGGGAGGGGGCTGCAAAAGAGTATATAAGGAGAGAAATTGAGAGAGTAAAGTAGTAGGAGAAATTGCAAGGAGAAGGATACATTTGACCAAACCTGTCACTTTTTTCAAGACCTGTGAAGTTTTTTTTTTTTTTTTTTTTGTGGATTTTTGCCTGTGTTGGAGCATTTCCCTGTCCCATGACATCACCAAGTAACCCCATCTCAAGGGACTGTAGATGTTTTTTTTTCTTGTTATGTCAATCTTAGTCAGTGGCATAAATAGTAGATTAGTTGTCAGTTTGTTTAATTAAATCTTTTTAAGTTTTAAGATTTTGTCTGTCATCCCTTGCTGTCTTGTATGTCATAACAAATTGGGGCCATAACAGGACACAAACATGATGAACTCATGAGAAAGTAAGCTTTAATTAATGACATTCAATGATTACGTAGCAATAGCATTTCACACATTTGTTGTAACGAAAGCAAACGTTTGTGCACCACTTTAGTTGAGGGGCACAAACATGATCAAATCATGGGAAGCTAATGCATGAAGTGAGAATGAATTAATGGATTAAATCAGTATGTACTAATGCATGAAGTAGTACATAACTTCACTGTAATATTTTATCTTTATAATCAAAATGTGATGGTAAGTCCAAATAAATTATCAATTGCAATTCTGCCAAAAGTGAACTGACTGTCTTTGTAGGCCAATGAATTAATGAGCAACTAACCTTCAGTTCATGTTGTTCAATATTCCCAATAGACTAACATTTGTACATTCATACTGTATGTTGTGATGATAGCTACCATACGTCCTCCGCTTTAGTTAAGGGGGCACAAACATGATTGATTCATGGGAAACTTATACATGAAGTAAGAATGAAGTATTGGATGAAAAAGTCTATTTGGATTCTGCCAAAAGTGAAATGACTGTCTTTAATGAACCATGAACTCATCACAATCATGCTTAATTACTTTTGATTCATGATGAATTAATTACAGTAAGTATTGCCTTAGTTGATATGATGTATTTGCATGAACTCAGACATGAGTAAGCATGAGTTAATTTTATCTCATGATGTGTCATGATGAATTTATGCATAAAATCTAGCATGAATCATGATAAAGGCATGAGTGAATCATGCATGAAGTAATGCATGATAACTACAGGATTCATGTCCCCTTATTATAAAGTGTTACCAAAACTCCCTAATCCCTGCAGTATATGTGTAACTGCTGTCATCATTATTGTCTGTGTTAAACATGTTCCTCTGGTTCCTGAGTGAGAATTCACACTGAGCGTTCTCCCATGCTGAGTAAAGTGGCTTCTTCTTGGGAGGTGATGTCGAGACTATCAAAATTGCTCGACTGTGTTTCTTTAAAACTTCATCCATGTCCTTTGAGCTCACTGAAGAACTGTAATGCTAACTAGCCAAATCTAAAATATATATTTTTTTAAAAATTAATTACATGTAAAAATTTTATTTGAAATGCATAAACATTGAGACATGCAATTGTTGTCTTTGTTCATATCAATAAAATACATCTTTTATAAAATAAATAAATCAAATAAATACATTTCTGTCTACTTATTAAAAGATTACCCTCGTGAAATGTGCGCAGGGGAGAACTGATAACAGAACTGATTAAATTAATTGCACTTGTGACACATCACGTTTGTAATATACTGTAAGCAAGTAAGTAAGTAAATAAATGAATAAATTCACTTTTTACAAATACGAAAGCAGAGAGGATTAACATATTAACTTATATGTCTCCGTGACAACCACACAGTGTGATTTGTGACTCTGGCCCTCCCCATATGGGAAATTATACGTGCCTTCTATGGTAGTTATTATACAACATGTGTCCACTTACAGACATAAAAAAAGGGGGGGAGGGCGGGGGGTGAGCTAATTTCAGCGCGTGAGCTCTGGCAGGCTGGTACACTGTGACCACTGCTATAGCTGTCATGGTTTTCACTGTGTTTGTGTTTTTTAGACTGTCTTTGTGGCTTTTTTCAGAACCACTTCTGTTCCTTTAAATTTTGGATTCCTTCCAGCTGTTTCGTCAGGCGTGGGCGGCACCTTCCTCTGAGCCTATATAAGCCCGAAGTCCGCCACGCCTCCCTCGCTGGAGCATCTGAATTTAAATAACATAACAGCCAGAAGATATCTGTAGTCGGAATTGCTGGCGAAATACCTTTTCGTTATTTTTGTGGTTCTTATTTCTCTAAGGAAATTCCCTTTTCTCCCTTTCCCTCTCTTACCTTTGTGTTGCACCATTTTAGGTGCTAAGTTTTCTCGGTTCCTGAGATACTTCCTCTCTCTCTCTCTTTCTCTCTCTCGCTTTGCTTCCTCGTTTCGGATGGTTAGGTGTCCTTTTGGAAGCGCGAGAGCTGTCTCTGTTGTTTGGTCTGTATCTCTCTCTGTGAGTTTTAAGTCCGAGCTGCTCTGGTTTTCTCCTCCCGCTGCACTGACTCTATCGGCCTTTACAGCAGCTGTGTGTGAATTATGTGGCTCTCAATTACAATTCACCTTTTCCATAAACACTGTGAGAAATGACTGTGCATTTAGTCATTTCAACTGAAAACTGTCATTTATTTAACATAATTGAGAGTTCAAAGTTGACCCTTTTTTTTTATAATGTAAAATTTGTTGAACTAACAAAATGAAACAAACAAAATCACGCAGTAAAACACGCGCTGGTCACTACCCCCATTCCTGGAGATCTAATTCTGTTCTGGGCTGTGTCCCTCACAGTCATTACAGTATTACTATCAATAATCCCTGTGATTGGACTGTACTCTGTCTTTGTTACGGGTTCCTTGTCTGGATCATAACACCTTCCTGTAGGTTTTCAATTCAACACTGACAAAGCACATCTCATACAACAACTAAAGCAGAGCTGCCCAACCCTGATCCTGGAGATCTACCATCCTGTAGGTCTTCACTCAAACCCTAACAAAGCTCATCTCATTCAACAGTTACAGCTTTGCACTGGGCTGCAGTTGAACGTGCATCAGTTTGGGGTTGGGGCGATGACCAGTGAGATATCAGATATCAGGTACAAGGTTGGTGACATTTTCAGAGTGTTTGTTAAGAGGAGGATTCATCAGAGAGCCACCATGCTGTAGAACTGAGCCCCGCCCTGGATTTAAACAGAAGGAATGATAGTAGGACACTCTGAGATCATCCACCTGCTGACTACAGCCAATCTGCCAGTTTGAAGAATGCAGGACATGTCATATATTGTGTAATAAGCATCACAGAATGAATAAATCTGACGTCCTGAAAGATCAGGAGAGTGCACACTGCTTCTGGAGATGACTACACACTCATCCTGTTCCCTGCTGCAGTAGATCAGTGAACAGGAGCTCTGAAATACGAAGAACTGCATGAAATATTGATAATTCCCACCATTTTGCATGTCATGGTATCAGGTAACAGCCTGTGCAGTGTTTGAGCAGAGACTGGGACCTAGAGGGGCTTTGAATGGGGTTTTTCACTTGAGTTCTTCAGTGTAAGCTCACTCAAAAAAATGAAATGTTATATTCACTTACTGGTTCCTTGCAATTGCTTTCCGTAACCTTTATTTGACTTCTAAGATGTTTGGCCAGTTTAATTAACTGCATTGAGTGGAATGTACTTAACTCAGTTTTGTGGAATCAGTTGACATAACATAATTAAAATTTAATTTTTTTGAGTGCTCTAGCCTGCCATTCAGCTGAACAATGCTAATCATGTTCCGATCACTAAAGTATGCCTGAAACCTTCTTAAATAAATAAGCAAATAGATCTACATGTAATCTCATTACAACAAAAATTGGTGTTGAAAACGTGCAAATTATTTTGTCCCCACTGCATGACCTGGCAGGTAATTCCACCCTACGACCTTACTGTGTGGGGGAAAAAATCACATTCTAATTGTAACCTGTAGTTTTGTGTATTTATCCTTAACATTCGCTATATCATCCACGCCTGCAGGGCACAGTTTGTACCAAATTGAGCACTGAACTCTTATTCTCTGGTCTTGTTGAAAGTTGTAGCTCTTTTGCACCAATGCAGTTCGCTTCAGTTTAGTTCATACAAGCCATTTTTTCACTGCAAGCTAATGATAAATTTAATGTGAAAACATAATATAAAGAAATTTTCCCACAAGAAAATTTACATTGAATATGTATACTTTTTGTTAGTCAAATGACTCCAAATTTCTCATCTCTTCTGCAATAAGTACTGTGTTGACAAAACAGGAGCAGGAGATGTCATCTTATCTTACGCACTGAGTGTATGACTCAACAGCTATAAAAAACAGTTTTCCGAAGCTGCCAATTACACACTGGAGCCAGAGCCTGTGTTTTACAGCTATTGCAGTTATTAGGGCTTTGATTCTGAAAAAGCTCATTTCCCCATTGAGTCGTATCCCAAAGGTGACGTACGTATATATGGCAGCGTCCCTGTGCTGGTTTATCATGTCCTTTGGTCTTTCCCACTGGAATCCATGTAAGCAGAAAGCAGCGGCCATCTCCTGTTCTTACGTCCAGGCCCGGAGTGGCTAATATGGAGGATCTGGACAATTCCAGATGGGCCGGTCGGGTTTGGGGCCGCGAGGGCCGCTGTCCAGTCATATACAATGGCGCAAGAAGTCGGTATGCGGTGTAGTGCACAGGCGGCCCTACGCGAAGGGAGGCGCCAGAAAATGGAATTTAAAGAGTACTGGAAGACGCGTGATTAGGAAAGAAAACGCATCTTATCCCGTCTGAACGAAATTAACTTCATCCCTCACCCCCCACACACACACACACACTCTCTCAACAAAATAAACTATATCCCCCCACCCGCTCAACAAAACTAAACATGCAGATCTCACTCGCAAAAGACCGCCGGTCAAACTCTAGGGCTGAAAATTAGTCCCACTCCGGCCCTGCTGAGGTGTGTTCGTGTTTATATCATATTAGGCTGTATTCCTGTGCTAATGCTACACTCACAATTGATCCTGAGATTAAACGCCAAGAAGTGGTTGATTTCATTAATATCTCCAGTTTACTTTTCAGTAACTTTCATTTTCCTGTTTTACATTACATTACATTACAGGTACTTAGCAGACGCTCTTATCCAGAGCGACGTACAAAAGTGCACAAGAATAGTACAAAAGTGCAGACCTCCTAGGAGACAAGTACAAGCGCTAACAGTAAGTGACAGAACACGTTCCATTGTTACAGATCTAGACTAATAACAAAAAGGCAAGGTCAACGGCAAGTGAACAAAATGGCAACAAGGTTAAGTGCAGAGGCAAGTGCAACAAAGAGCAATAAAATAAGTGCAATAGAAGGGCAACAGGTCAGGTGCAACAAAGGGGCAGGAAAATCAAGTAAACTGACAATAGAGTGCAACAAAATGAAGGGAAACCAAATCAAGCAGTATAGTCAGGAAGTAGGGAAAACAGAATTAAGTGCAACAAATGAAGGGATGTAGGGACAGGATTCAGGGCAGTGGAGGAGGGGAAAGGTGGAGCCTGAAGAGGTGGGTTTTCAGGCGGCGCTTGAAGATGCTCAGAGATTCTGCTGCTCTGACCTCGATAGGTAGATCATTCCACCAACGAGGTACTAGGACAGACAGCAGCCTTGAGCGGGAAGAGGAGGAGCGGAGAGGGGGAGGAGCCAGGTGACCAGAAGTAGCAGAGCGGAGTGCTCTGGCAGGGGTGTAGGGTCTGAACAGTCTCTGGATGTAGGCTGGAGCGGTCTTGTTGACTCCCTGATAGGCTAGCACCAAAGTCTTGAATTTGATGCGAGCAGCAACAGGGAGCCAGTGGAGCTTTGTGAGCAGGGGGGTGACGTGGGAGTGTCTTGGGAGGTTGTGGACCAGGCGAGCTGCAGTGTTCTGGATGAGCTGCAGGGGTCTGATGGCAGATGCTGGGAGGCCGGCGAGGATGGAGTTGCAGTAGTCCAGGCGGGAGAGGATCAGTGCTTGGACTAGGAGCTGCGTTGAGTAGCTGGTGAGGATGGGCCGGATTCTACGGATGTTGTAGAGGAAGAACCTGCAGGTTCGAGTCACTGCAGCGATGTTCCCAGCAGAGGAGAGCCTGTCGTCAAACAGGACCCCAAGGTTCTTCACACTCCGCGAGGGAAAGATGGTGGTATCCCCCAGGGTGATGGTCAGGTCCAGGAGAGGGTTTTGATCATAAATTTGGAGGAAAAAAGGAAGACTTTTGTATGCAAAACTCGGGCAGTTCAAAATAAATAATTTGCTTTGAGATTTAAAAAATAAATAAATAAAAATATACAACATACATTAATTAGTCAGAAAAACAGTTTAGATTTCGACCGCTGAATGCTAATGTGTGATTGGGCCAGTAGCGGTTCTAGACCCGGGAATGGCGGGGCGCAGATACATCGCTTTATGACAATTAGTCCCGGGTAGTTCGCAATCATTTTTCTTGACTGACACGTTTTCCAAATATCATACTTGGCAACTTAAGACACGGTCTCTCCATGTGTGATCGAACAGCGATGAAATCATGGGCTTAATTCAGCTCAGTGGCGGGACCTGAACTGAGAATTGTGACAAAACATCTGTTTAAAACAGTCGTTAGTCCTGACCTGTTCTCAGTCATTTTCATGAGTAACCGAAGGTTCGCTCCGAGAGCACTCCACAGTTAACAGCTGCTGCTCTTTCTCCCCGATTACGTAAGAAGACAATCATTCATCTGGACGCTTATTTGCTGTATTTAAATCAACGTTACTCAAACTTGCATACCTGTCGCCTCTCACGCAAACAGCTTGAGCAGCACGCTGCCTATTTAACTGCCAAGTGCCACTTTTTTATCAACCCACACAATACCGAGAGTGAAAGGCGATATTTCACTGGAACACGAACCTGATCAATCAACGCAAAGCACTGGCCTATTAATAAGTTAATTTTTTTTCTGTATTGAATATTGCCCATGATTTCATCGCTGTTCGTTCACATATGAAGAGACCGTGTCTTAACTTGCCGAGTGCGATAATTGGAAAACGTGTCAGTAAAGGAAAATGATTACGAACTACCCAGGACTAATTGTCATAAAGGGACGTGTCGGCGCCCCGCCATTCCCGGGTCTAGAGCCGCTACTGGATTAGGCATGGGTATAATTGCAATAATGAGAATAATGCAAGGCTGACACTTGCACGACTTTTGACCACGATTTTGTTGTGGCAAGTCGCGCCATTTTGGGGCACGAACTGGGAGGCTCCCGCACTGTTCACGACTAATTCACTCATAGTTCACGACGAGTTCACGAATAGCTCTCAAATGCATGCCCATCAGTCTCCACATTGACACGAACTGGCACGACAAGTTCACGCATAGGTTGCGCATAGTTTACGCACTTCCCGCATTGGCACGATGAGTTTGCACAATTCGGGCGGTGTCGTGCCGACTTGGGCACGCCATATAAAAAGGGGGCCTCCCCAACCCCATGGTCATTTTTGGATTGACTGTGGAAGAGACAACATGCTGAATTCCAGAGACACAATCATTGCAGAGAAGAGAAGATGCTTATACCTGACATGTTGTCTCTGTGATATAAGTTGTCGCTTCGCTGGCGATCTCTGGAATGGCGAGCAGTGTCCAGGAAGCCCTATATATAATACCGCACCGACGCAAGCGCCACTGTCGTGCAGTAGTCGTGAACTGCTCGTGAACTCGTCGTGAACTGCTCGTACCATGCGCAAACTGTTCGTGAAGTGCGTAAACTAGTCGTGAACTGCTCGTGCCATCAATGCGTGAAGTACACGTGACCATGTCAGTGGGAAGGCACGGCCACGCTGCGACGCGCACCAATTTGTGAACATGTCGTGAACTACTCCTGAACTCGACATGAGCTGTTCGTGACAATCGTAGCATGGCGCGCACTGGCACGCATCCTCCTGCATCGTCTCGACGAGTTCACGAACAGTTTGCGCATAGTTCACGACCCGGTCGCGAAATTTTTTTGTGACCAAAATTTTGAACATTTCAAAATTCTCGTCCCGACATGGCACGCAGTCACGACGGGTTTACGCACACTTCACGCCAGTTTACGACTAGTTTGCGCACTGGCACGACTCGAGTCAAGCCAATGCGGGCCACAGAATCGTGCAAGTGTCAGCCTTGCTTAAGAAAACAATGAAAAAAGGCCCTGACCAGGATAATTGTGCCGGCAATAAACATCTGTTTGATAATGTTTAGTTTGACTTCTGTATGTGTATGGAGAAGAGTGACTTGTTTCTCATACGGGGGTAAACAGAATATCTGACGCACCCCTAAAAAATGGCTTTAACTTTCAGGCCTAAACCACAATTAATCATCAACAAAGATATGTAACCTGTGGCACTTTGCTCAGTAAGTCTCCATAACAAGATGAGGATACTAACAAATTTCCAAAAGGACCAAATAGCGAAGTCAGTGTCTGAATAATAAGCGCGTCGATTACAAAAACGGCTAAAATATTTTATGGTCCTCAATCATATCACCAGGTGAACAGTCACTTATCCATTACAAGCCTTTTCAATGAAGACTGTTCTTTGTGACATCACAAGAGGAGGGGGCACCTGGAATAATGCAGGACCTGGATAACTGGTTGGCTTAAGTTGATCAGACCCTCTCGTCTCTGTTACTTCATTGACTGACGTCACAAAGGAACATTTTTTGAAATGCCTTGTAATTGCTAATTGGCTCTGCACCAGGTGACATAATAGGGGACCTTTAAAAAGTAAAAAGTTACCCCAAAATATGCCACACTATTAAATACAGCAACAGTAAAACAGAGCTGTGGTCGTAAAGCTCTCCGACAGGGACAGATGGACAGTTGGCAGGACAGAGACTGAAAACCACAGAAATGTCACTCTAACATCAGTACTGAATGAATATATGCTGAGCCAGTCTCAACAAAAACAGTGCGTTCTGAGTTTCATACAGCTGGTGTTTATAGTAGTGTTTCTAATGATTTGTAGGTCACAGGCACTTATACTACAGGCTTTGAGATTCCGCGGTATTCTGTATGCAGTGGCGGGCTGTGCGTTTTACATCTAGGCCTTCAGTAACCCTCCCGCAATTAACATAAACTTCAACGTGACTCGACAGACACTGCATGACATCATTACATAACCCCCCACTATTTCCCATTGACAGCACTGACACATAAAGCACTATGCCGTATCGCACTTATCATCGCTGCCTTTATTACGAACAAGAAAAAACTCACAGCAACCAGTCACATCCACACACACTACCTAGGAAAGACTGCTGGGACACTAGCTAAGCTGCGACGCATAAACACACACCTGCCTCAATGTGCAAGGGTATAGCCAGGGAGGTCATTCGCACTCCAGCAGCAACGATTCAAAACTTAACACAAATAAAATGAAATAAAAATATATGAAACTCACAACAACTGCTTGATATTTGAAAATGATCTCCTTCCTCCTCTTATTCTTTAAAAAATGATTAATGACGCGGTCATACAGCATATCAGTCCGTTCGAGCTCCAATAAAAGTTCCTTCAGGATTGCCACGGAGGCCAGAGCTGACAGTTGAGCTGCCCAGTCGCATTTCAAATAAGTTTTGATGCGTTTTAAAGGCTGAAAATGACTGCTCGACCAAGGCAGTAAACCGGGATGGTCAACACCAGACATGCCAGAGTGTGAAGTTGATGCTCTCGCGTAGATTGCATCGATACTCAGTTGACAGTGAATTTAAAAACCACAGCCAGCTAACTGTTAGTTAAAATGCGAATGTATGTGACTCAGAGACTGAGCTGCAGTGACGGAGTTAGCTCAATGCTAATTCATTGAGTAAATATTTGGTTTGTAGCGCATTAAAGCTTGAAACAACCGCAAAATTTACTGTACTTGTTGCATTACTTTCATACGGCACACCCTCTCATGAAAGATTTACCATACAGACTGTCCCGTTAGCTCTGTCCATGGAGATAAAAATAACTTGAGCGTACATCGACCTTGTTTCTGTGGCAGCACCCTATGGCTCTGTTTTTAGCTAAAGTAACTAACCTGGTGTCAGCACCTAACATCCTGACGCAGGCAAAGGCCAGCTAACTGGCTCTGATCTGTCAAAGATTACGCCCCATTTGGCATACTCGCAATCTGATTGGTTAAAAATATGAAAATCAGCAAAACAGTCCCGTTCTTCTAATGGGGGAGGGAAGGGATCTACATTCTGAAGGCCTTGAGACCAGAGCCGTGCAGAGAGAGTAACTTTGACCTGGAGTCAGCAGAGAAGAAATCCGACTGGATGAGACGAAGCTGTTCTTTATATGAGCTGTCAGCGCAAACAAGCCCCTGTCCTGACTTTTCTGAGACCTGCAGCAGTCATCAAATTTGAAATGAGCTCATTTTGTGGATAAAATTGTAAAATTTCTATTTCAACATTTGATATGTTATCTCTGCTCTATTGGGAATACAAAATACTGGCTGGTGTGATTTAAAAGTCATTGTGCTTTGATTTTATTCACAATATAAACTTTGTTCCCACTATTTCGAAATTGGGGTTATAGTACAATTGGGGAAAAAACCTCTCAAGTACGCCCAAATCACACATAAAGATTCAGAGCCGCCTTTGAGCCCAAGTACAGTCAGATAGATAACTGATGAAGGGGTGGGTGCTTTTTATTTCATCGGTGAAAGCCTTACAACGCATCTGTTTTTCTGGTGGTCGAACAGCGCATTGTTTGCCCAGTGGATTAGCATGGCTAATTGCATGAGTGAGAACCAGAGGCTACTATCTAGCATTTGGGAGAAAAAAAAAATAGGTCACACTTTATAATAACGGGACATGAACCATGCAGTCATCATGCATTACATGACACGCTAAGTTATCTACCATTTTATGCATGAATCATGATAAACTCATGAGTTAGTCATGTGTGAAGTAATGCATAATAACCACATGATTCATGTCCCCTTACTATAAAGTGTTACCAAAAAATAAAATTAAAAAATGTGTTCAGAGTTAATGAGTTCTGTTTTCAACAAGAAAACGAGTAAGAAGGTACACTGTTTTGTACGGGGTCAAGGTTTAGTGACGTGTGAGGATGATTTGTGGAGTCAAGTGTGTAACTGCATGGCTGGAACAAATGCCTGCGACCACACCGGCCCTTTCTGTGTAATCCTGACTCAACCACACCGGCCCTTTCTGTATAATCCTGACTCAACCACACCGGCCCTTTCTGTATAATCCTGACTCAACCACACCGGCCCTTTCTGTGTAATCCTGACTCAACCACACTAGCACTTTCTGTATAATCCTGACTCAACCACACCGGCCCTTTCTGTGTAATCCTGACTCAACCGCACTGGCCCTTTCTGTATAATCCTGACTCAACCACACCGGCCCTTTCTGTATAATCCTGACTCAACCACACCGGCCCTTTCTGTATAATCCTGACTCAACCACACCGGCCCTTTCTGTGTAATCCTGACTCAACCACACCAGCACTTTCTGTATAATCCTGACTCAACCACACTGGCCCTTTCTGTGTAATCCTGACTCAACCACACTGGCCCTTCCTGTATAATCCTGACTCAAACACACAGGCCTTTTCTGTATAATCCTGACTCAACCACACCGGCCCTTTCTGTACAATCCTGACTCAACCAAACCGGCCCTTTCTGTATAATCCTGACTCAACCACACCGGCCCTTTCTGTATAATCCTGACTCAACCAAACCGGCCCTTCCTGTTAAATCCTGACTCAACCACACCGACCCTTCCTGTATAATCCTGACTCAACCACACCGACCCTTTCTGTATAATCCTGACTAGAGTGAGCTAATTTAGGGCCACAAACATGCAGGGACCACAATCAATACAGGTTATTATTATTATTTTATTATTATTATTTTAACAGCTTCATTGATTGATCAGTCCTCATGTTTCCAGACAAATACACACAAACATCTGCCCCCTGCAGTATCACCAGAGAACAGCATGTTTATGAATGACCAAGCACAGAGGAACTGCATATGCATGCAAAACACATGAAGTGCATCTTAAATCTTCAGTAAAGAAACCTTTTTTTATAAACAGAGAGAGAGGGTTTATTTCAGTTTTTCAAGATATTTTCATAAGAATGTGAAACATTTTTGGTCAAGACAGAAATGATCTCAGTTTAAATTAAAAAGAAAAATAAATTTTCATTCCCATCACTCGAACTCTACATCCCTGGAACATCCATTCAGATCAGCCTGGATGATGGATTGTTTATGTTTTGTTTTTAGATGATGGAGATAATATTTAATATCAGGAGGACTTGCTAAGACTGAAGATACCACAGAACTTTCTGATCAAAGTTCGAATGACAGTGAGTTATTGGGGGGCCAAGCCCGCTATAACCCAGGGCAACACGTTTTGGGCTATAACTCCCACATCATACACTGCCAGGCCAAAAAAAAAGTCGCCGACTCAAATATTTAGTTGGAACCCCTGTATCTTTGATTATAGTGCATATTCCTTGCCATTGTTTTGACAACTATATGCAATGCCAGAACATTTATTTTCGATCAGAAATGCCATAATTTTTGGCTGAGATCTTGTCATCTCGACATAGTGGTTGAACCACTCGGTGGTCTTTCTTGAGCACATCCCAGTAACTTTTAATGTGTTTAAGGTCAGGAATTTGTGGCGGCAAATTTGTTTGTGAGAATGATTCCTCATTCTTATTTTTGTCTTTCATGGTTTTCTTTGCTAAATACAGGCCAATAACTTGCCCGTTCTGAAATTATGTAACATCTCTTCCACCATCAAAGGATGTGTCTTCCGACATGATTTTTTAAGAAATTACTAGCAACGTGCTTCATCATTCAGGGTTAAAATGATTATTGCCAGCTGAAACATATTAATAACCGCAATAATTATCCAATTATAGAATTTTTTCAATAATTTCCAAACGGTGACTTTTTTTTTGGCCGGGCAGTGTATATTACACATTCAACAGCTTCCAATCCACAGATTTCCTGAATAGCGCTGAATCACATGGGCTAGGCCACGCCCATTTCTGCCCATAAAGTTTTTCGCAAAATTGCGAAAACTGGAAAACCTACTTTTTCAAACTCCTCTTTGAGGTTTTGTCCGATCAGTGTGAAATTTGGCACATACAGTCTTCAGCTAGACCTGATATGAATTTTTCAAAATAATTTGGTAACACTTTATATTGAGTACACATTATTAAGCATTAGTTAAGCATAAATAAATTTTAAGTTTGAAAATGCGATAATTAAGCATGTTATTGATGAGCTTACTAATGAAGAGAAAAAAATAACTGATTATAAGCTACTTACCAACGAGTATTCATGTTAAAAACATGATTTATAAATTATGAATTCAGTATTTACCAATCCATAACTAACATTCTTATTAATGATGAGTTGAGTAAGACATTTACAACTGTTTATAAACTACATACTAATGAGTATTAAGATGACAACAATGCTTTATACATGATGAATTCAGTTTTTATCAATGCTTAACTAACACTTAGTAATGTGTACTCATTATAAAGTGTTACCAATAATTTTGTTCAGTGAAAATTTCTGCAAATTATTAATGAACAAAGTTTTCCAGATAGCTAAAAAAAGCAAACAGTTGCATATCTTGGTCAAAATAAATGATAACAACACCAAATCTGAGATCCTTGCTTGGCATGTGGGGGTATGAGCTAAGTCTGGCCAATGTTCGCCACTAGGGGGCACTGCAAATATGTGAAATTTATATCTCTTTAATGGCATCACCGATATTTACCAAATTTGGTAGGTATGATGCTGGGTCACTCCTGAGGCCATATTTTGAAGTTCATCATGACTGGTCAATGTGGGCATGGCTTATTACAAGATAAACAAAAAACATTTATTTCAGCTCAAGTATAATGCTGAGGGCTGTGAAATTTATGGGTATATATAGAATAGCTCCCAGACCACCCCTACCAAAAATTGTGTGTCTACTCCACAAGGTGGCACTGTAACAAATGCAAATGCATTTTATCCTGTAACTTCCACATTTTAAATCACATCTTCAAAAATTTTATATCCACGTGTTACACAAATAGAGTCACATTTTCTGACATAGGCCACACCCACTCGCACAGCATATTTTTATTTCTAAGTCAGTACACATTAAACACTCCTCCAACTGTTTAAACTCCATCTGCACAAAACTTTGAAAATACAATCTCCAGACTTGCCTGATCAAAAGGTATCAAAAGAAGTTTGCTAATCTTAAAAATCCAGTAGTTATAAATCAACCATTTTTTCTGCTAGCTAAAACACACATACTGTTGCATATTTGTGTCAAAGTAAAAGCTATCAACATCAAACTCAATTCACTTGTTTCATACATCAAACAGAGGCTCTGTGCCAAATTTGGCACAGATTGGCCAATAGGGGACGCTATAAACAGAGAACCATCAAGTGACATGAAAGTTGATCGGATTCACAAGAAATTTGGTGAGCATGATGTAGAGTCACTCCGAAGGCCAACCATAAAGTTTAGTAATGTTTGGTCAAAGTGGGCATTACTTGTTACAACAAACATATTCAGCCTAATGTTCTTCATGTCTCTCAATAACCAGAAGTTAAGTTTAGTTTGACATTTAGTCATTACTCTCCACGCATTCATATTTTCTCTTTCAGTTGGGTTTTTAGCTCTATGTATTCCTGGGTATTTGACTGCTGATTTTATAGGAATGTTGTATGCTTATGTTAAATCACTTTGATGAATTGGCATCAACTCACATTTGTTCAGATTAGGTTTAAGCCCCGAGGCATTGGAAAATCATTTGTATTAATCATTTGTATTATCTTTGGGACCTTAGTAAGTTGTTTCATAAAGATGGTTGTTTCATCTACAAGCTGGCGAATGGCAATAGGTAACCCACTAAAATTTAAGGGAGCAATGTCTGAATTTTTTAATAAAAATGGAAAGCATTTCAGTGGCAATAATACAGAGGATTGGACAGAGAGGGCAGCCTTGGTTGAGCTCACGTTTGATTGCAGATCTTGGTGATGTACCTCCTGGTAATGAGACAGAGGTATTTGCATTCCATGGGCTCCGCGAGACCTGTGAGCCAAGTTGCACGGAGAGGCTTGGCCCCCATTCATAACTGCTTGCAGTTCTAGTTATATTCTGAGTCTGTAAATCTGGTTTAACAGTTATAGTCATCCAGAACTTTCTCTCTTACTCACACACACACACACACACACACACACGCACATACACACACACACACATATGAAAGCACTCATAACACAATTCACAGTCTGCTCTCCAATGAATAGGTCCACAATACAGTCTAAAAATCCCCCCCCCCCCCCCCCCCATCATCATGTTAATTACAAGCATAAAATGAATCGATTAATTTGTTCCATGTTAGTTATAGCAACCCGTCACCACCAGTGCAGCCATAACCAATTTTTCTAAATTGCTCCCAGTGTGCTAATCTTATGCTTTGCTAATATTCCAGCAATATACACACAGTCAGCAGCATCTCTGTCTGTCACAGCCTCTGACAACAGCTGGTTGGTACAACAGACTTAATGATGCTCTGTTCCGCAGTCGTGGTTCGGCTGTACAGCAAATGCACAATAAAATCACCTGACCAGTGCATCTGAGCAAATGGGTAAATGTCTTAGCAAATATGCGCAACTTAGTTCATAAGATACATCTATTGCCGTCTTTGATTTGATGAGCTGCTGTAAAGCTTAAAAAGAGGGGTGTTTGTTTATAGACACAAAGCAGTCGGTGCATCTAAATAGGTGTACAGTCACACTCAAAGCACAGTTAGGAGCTCATTTGCACTTGCTGAGGGGTATTGAATGGATTTGTTTGTGTAAATCCTGTTTAATGCTCTGCATCGCTGCTGAGACTTTGAGATGCGGAGCAGCAGTGTCACTCTTCTGTGGGACAAACCCCAAACTGCCACAGCACACTGACGCTACGCGCAGCATGGGGAGAGTCTAACGCTGCACTGGAGCTGTACCAGAGGTGCACAGGAGCTGTACCAGAGGTGCAATGGAGCTGCCCTGGAGCTATAATGCAGCTGCACTGGAGCAGTACCAGAGGTGCAATGGAGCTGCTCTGGAGCTATAATGCAGCTGCACTGGTGCTGTACCGGAGATGCAATGGAGCTGCACTGGAGCTATATGGGGCTGTACCGGAGCAGCATTAGAGCTGTACTAGAGTTGTACTGGGGCTGCACTGGAGCTGTAATCGAGCTGTACCGGAACTGCACTGGAGCTGCACTGAAGCTGAACTGGACCTGAACTGGAGCTGTGCTGGAGCTGCACTAGAGCTATACTGGAGCTGCACTGGGGCTGTACTGGAGGTGTACTGGAGCTGTACTGGAGCTGCACTGGGGCTGCACTGGAGCTGTATTGGAGCTGCACTGGGGCTGTACTAGAGATGTACTGGAGCTGTACTGGGACTGTAATGGGGCTGTACTGGAGCTGTACTGGAGCTGTACTGGAGCTGCACTGGAGCTGTACTGGGACTGTAATGGGGCTGTACAGGAGCTGTACTGGGGCTGTACTGGAGCTGCACTGGAGCTGTACTGGAGCTGTACTGGGGGTGCACTGGAGCTGTACTGGAGCTGTATAGGAGATGCACTGGAGATGTACTGGAGCTGTACTGGAGCTGCACTGGAGCTGTACTGGAGTTGCACTGGAGCTGTACTGGAGCTGTACTGGAGATGCACCGGAGATGTACTGGAGCTGTACTGGAGCTGCACTGGAGCTGTACTGGAGCTGTACTGGAGATGCACTGGAGATGTACTGGAGCTGCACTGGAGATGTACTGGAGCTGTACTGGGGCTGTACTAGAGCTGTACTGGGGCTGTACTGGAGCTGTACTGGAGCTGCACTGCAGTGCACTATTATGATTATTATTATTGATTATGAGGAAAATCCAGTGACTTTAGGAGTGTGTGACTCATTCATCTTCCACACCAGTAAGGGTCAGTTAGGGGGTGCGGTGGGGGCGCGGTCAGTGAGGGAGTGGGGGGGGCGGGATCAGTGAGGGGTGGGGGACAGAGTCAGTGAGGGGGTGGGGGCGGGGTCAGTGAGGAGGTGGGGTCAGTGAGTGCGTGCACATGAGACAGAAGCGCGGCAGGACCCACATGAACAGCGCAGCAGTAAACCAGTCACAGCACAGAGCCGGCAATTTATCTCCCATAATGCTCTGGGGCCATTAAGCCACTCGATGTCCAATCATGTAGATCAAAGCGCTCTTTCTCTTTTGAGTCATCCGAACCGCCGACAAAACCAGAACCGGGGAACCGAAAGCACAAAACCGCTCCATCCGTCCCTCTTAATCACAGCGCTGCACCTTTAATCTATAGAAGTAATGGCGACATGCGGCCTGCTGTCATTATAAAGAGGCCGACAGAGAAAATGATGTGCAAACATGCCCCTCTGTGCACAAAGAGGGTCATTCATTTTTCATTCAGTCACTACATCAGCACAGACATGCGCTGCGCTCTTTGGAATGAGTAAATACAGGAAAATATTCTGCACATAATTACACAGGGGCATTAGATCCATGATACATCTACAAAACCCAAAACAAGTGAAGTTGGCACGTTATGTAAATCGCAGATAAAAACAGAATACAATGATTTGCAAATCCTTTTCAACTTATATTCAATTCAATACACTGCAAGGACAAGATGTTTAATGTTCAAACTTAGAAACTTTTTTTTTGCAAATAATCATTAACTTAGAATTTAAAGGCAGCAACACATTGCAAAAAAGTTGGCACAGGGGCCTTTTTACCACTGTGTTACATCGCCCTTCCTTTTAACGACACTCAGTAAACGTTTGGGAACTGAGGAGACCAATTTTTGAAGATTTTCAGGTGGAACTCTTTCCCATTCTTGCTTGATGTTCAGCTTAAGTTGTTCAACAGTCCGGGGTCTCCGTTGTCATACTTTACGCTTCATAACGCGCCACACATTTTCAATGGGAGACAGGTCTGGACTACAGGCAGGCCAATCTAGCACCCGCACTCTTTTACTACGGAGCCATGCTGTTGTAACACGCAGAATGTGGCTTGGCATTGTCGTGCTAAAATATGCAGGGGCGTCCATGAAAAAGACGTTGCTTGGATGGCAACATATGTTGCTCCAAAACCTGTATGTATCTTTCAGCATTAATGGTGCCTTCACATATGTGTAAGTTTCCTATGCCTTGGGCACTAATACACCCCCATCCTTGCCTCATCCTTGTTTGTGAATGACGGAGCATTTCAGGGAACCTGCTTTTATACCTAATCATGGCACCCACCTGTTCTCAATTAGCCCGTTTACCTGTGGGATGTTCCAAATAAGTGTTTGATGAGCATTCCTCAACTCTCTCAGTCTTTTTTGCCACTTTTGCCAGCTTTTTTGAAACATGTTGCAGGCATCAAATCCCAAATGAGCGAATATTTGCAAAAAATTACAAAGTTTACCTGTTCGACCATTAAGTAACTTGTCTTTGCAGTGTATTTAATTGAATATAGGTTGAAAGGATTTTCAAATCATTGTATTCTGTTTTTATTTACGATTTACACGACGTGCCAACTTCACTGGTTTTGGGTTTTGTAGAAGCCTCACAGCCCAGCCCACTGTGCTGTGATGTAGGCACAGTTTACCGTGATGTCAGGGAATTTTATTGTGATGTAAGTACATTTTGTAAGTAATGAAGTCTCAGCTGAGTTTTTTGGTAAGTAAGATGTAGGCAGCTAATAAGAGTTTTTTCTTTGTTCTTGTTTTTTTTTTCATCTCTAACTATTTGCACCTGTCCTTGTGAAAGTCCTGATGGAGTCAGTCTCTTTTTCGCAGCTCATCATCTCCTTATGAAATGGTACTAAATTTTTCCTGACTCATAACGTACTTCTGAAGTGTAGCTGACATTGTCTCATGGCCTAGTGTTACATATTCCGCCCTTATTGACAGGTTCATCTTATTCTGTGGTAATGAGAGTGTTTGAGTGTGGTTAGTAAGCAGTCGTTGTGAGAGGCGAGGCCAGGCTTTCTGGCGGAATTAGAAGATGAGGGCAATGAGAAATCCAGGGCATCATTTAGAGAGGGACACAGGGATGTCAGTGTCTGACAATGTAATGTATGGGAGGCCGTTTAGGGCAAAACATATAAAAAATCTGCACACACACTTACAATGGACTCACACACACGCTGACGACTGGCACATATGCAACGAACCAGGGCAATACACATCAAAAATCTGTACATACACACACACTTTACACACACTTACACTGATAATGGGTACATACGCACCATAAGTGAAGGCTAAACACATTAAAAAGCTGCATACACACACCGACAATGGGCACATACACACAAAATATATGCACACACACACTGACAATGGGTACATACACCCTAAACATGTTCACACACTGAAAATCTGTACACACACACACAAATTGAGTATTTACATGGACCACCTTTCAAACAAGGGGTAACAGCTTTCATGTCTGTGTGTAAATTTATACTATTGATCTTGTGTGTGTGCGTGTGTGTGTGTGAAATAAATTCAGTACGCCCGGAAGCTCCGGTCAGTGTAACCGGAAGCCACCTGAAACTGCTTGTTTACAGGAAGTCGGCCAATGGTTTAGGGTTAGCACTCGTTCACAGATCTCAAAAGGACCTCATTAAAATGCAAACCACGTGATTTCAATCAACTGGTATATTCGGTGTAGGTCTTGCGCATTGTTTAGGCTTATTCACCGTAGTCCGCCTCATCGCAAGTTACATTGGAAAGCGATTATGACTCCGGACTTCCCGTGCTTCTCTTTACTCAGGGATTAGAAACAACGCATGTGTTTCATGATCGTTTAAATTGTTTTAATGAAATAAGAACATTTGAAACGTTCGTTCTTATGCAGTTCAATTGCTTTTAATCCCTCAATTAAGACAAGCCTGATAATTCCTGTGTCATAATCGATTTCCGTGTCTTTTGTGGGGAAATCCACCGTAATGCACGTGAAACTGATTAACTTGATGCGCGATGACTTAAATTCCGAGAGTGAATTTCCTCGGTGCGCTTTGATTGAATAATTGCTGACTACGGCACAAAGACGTGAATATCACTAAGAGGAGAAACACGCATAGGTCGTCAGCCTTGGCATCTCTAAACATCGTCCAAGACATCAAAGTTCAAGGTTTTCAAGTTGTCAAATCCTATCTTTGTGGATGCCAACCACATAAATCAAACTTGCAGTGGATTTTTACATGAGAACTTCGATTTTAAATTTGATTTCCGCAATTGGAATCGACTGCAGCCTGCCTTCTTTTGTCCCACTCGTTGATGGAGGCATTGTTTGTGTGGCTGTCCTACGGAGATGAAATGCACTATAGATGTTCAAGTCGACAGCATGTTTTTGGGGCCTTTACAGCCATGTGAACTCCAAGGAACATGCTAGAAATAACTGTTCTCATAAGAAATGTTTGGAATTTAAAAATACTGTTGCAATTTAACCAAGGCAAGTGTCCGACAAGAAAGGGAATTTAGAATTGTAGGTTAAATTTTCGATGAAGAATAAACGCATGCAGCTATGTTTTGAAATTTATTATTCATTACTCTTTGTGTTGGTACAGGTGGATCCAGAAATTTTTGAAAGGGGATCTCAAAGCTAAAAAGCTATATTACATTACCGACCAGAACTAAGCTACACAAATGTTTACTTGTATGGGATTTGAATTATTTGGGGGAAGGGGAATTTGCAAGATCGTTAAGGGGTCGTGGCCAAGATGCACAAGCGATACCCCAGGGATACCACGATTTCTGAAAGAACAAGTGCCCCACACCCCAGCGAAATAATCAACTTTTAGTAAAGGTCAGTAAACATTGGGCATCACAAAAAAATCTGTACCGCCCCCCCTTCCGAGACTCTGGAATTCCGGGGTGGGTACTCTAGCAGGGAGAAAATCCAGGGTGGACACACCAAGAATTCTGCATAATGCATAACTTATACCCTTGTAAGTATCCCCCCCAGAAAAAAAGAGGGAAAATAGCCAACCCAAAGCTTTATAACTTGAAAATCCGCAAGGGTTTTTTATGCCCCCGTAAACAAAGTTTCGGGGGCATATAGTTTTTCACCTGTCCGTTTCAGATGGGGTCATGACTTTTGACCTTGTGACCTTGACCTTGGAGCATGACACTTGGTTACAAAAACTTTAACATGGGCCGTGGAGGCATCAGTGTTTCACAAACACATCTTGTTTTTTTTTTTTGTTTTTTTTTAGTAATAATAAAAGATTTAATATGGCTCTTTACTTGTAATACACTCTAATTCTAGAGAATCCTTAGGATGTGTAGAAACTGCTTTTAAATGTTAACAGTTCAGAAAAGTGTCCCCTACAGTTCATTTTACCACATTTGTTATTTAATGAGATTCTCAAAGGGAATTTTATAGACTGTAGTGCTGTCCAGAAGCATTTCAGTGTTTCACCTGTCCATGTATGATCTTATGAATAAACTTACTGTATCACATATGAAAAACTACAGCGCCCTCCTTAATTATTGGCACCCCTGGTTAAGATGTGTTCTTTAGCTTCTAATAAATTCAGTTTTTTTCTAAATAATATAGGACCACAAGGAGTGGTCCTATATTATTTAGAAAAAAAACTGAATCAGTGGTAGAAAAATCCCACATTAAGAAATAATTCTTTTACATCAAATCATGTGTGCCACAATTATTAGCATCCCTGATGTTAATACTTTGTACAACCCCCTTTTGCCAACAAAACAGCACCTAAGCTTCTTCTATAATGTTTCACAAGATGGGAGAATTCAACCATTCCTCTTTGCACAATCTCTCTAAATCATCCAGCGACCTGGGTCCTCTCCTCTGCACTCTCCTCTTCAGCTCACTCCTCAGGTTTTCAATGGGGTTGAGGTCTGGGGACTGAGATGGCCATGGGAGGAGCTTGATTCTGTGTCTGGTGAACCATTTCTGTGTAGATTTGGCCACATGTTTAGGGTCATTATCTTGCTGAAAGACCCTGTGACGACCCATTTTCAGCTTTCGGGCAGAGGCCACCAGATTTTGATTTAAAATGTCCTGGTATTTCAAAGCGCTCATGATGCCATGCACCCTATCAAGGTTCCCAGGGCCTCTGGAAGAGAAACAGGCCCACAGCATCACCGATCCACCCCCTTACTTCACAGTGGACATGAGGTGCTTTTCTGCATACTCATCTTATGTGTTCTGCCAGACCCACTTAGAGTGTTCGTTGCCAAAAAACTCTATCTTGGTCTCATCTGACCAAAGCACACCGTCCCAGCTGAAGTCCTACTACCGCTTAGCAAACTCCAGACGTTTGCGTTTATGATTGTAAGTGAGATAAGGTTTTTTCCGTGCATGCCTCCCAAACAGCTTGTTGGCATGTAGATAGCGCCTGATGGTTGTTTCGGAGACTTTGTGACCCCAAGATGCTACTACTTGTTGCAATTCTTTAACAGTGAGCTTTGGAGAACTTTTTATTTCTCTTACCATCTTCCTCACTGTGCGTGGTGGCAAAATAACCTTGCGTCCTCGTCCAGGCTTGTTTACCACTGTTCCAGTTGTTTTAAATTTCTTAATGATTCCTCTGACAGTAGATATGGGCAGGTGCAGGCGAGTGGCTATTTTCTTGTAGCCATTGCCTGACTTGTGAAGGTCGACACACATCTGCCTTACTTGAATGGTGTGTTCCTTTATGAAGAGTGGATAGGAGAAATGGCCTCTCTGTCACGTCATATTTATACCCCAGGGAAACAGGTCGTGATGAATTACTAATTAAATGTTCCTAGATACTGTGATCAACTTCGTAAACTACCGTAGAAATGACAGAAATACTTCAATTACATTTAATTCCCAGGAATTGTTAGGGATGCCAATAATTGTGGAACAGGTGATTTTATGAAAAATAATTCGTTATTAGTCAGGGATTTTTTTCCCCCTTAAAATTCACTTGAGACGAAGGTTACATTTTTCTACAATTTTCAGTGTGAAAGTATGCTTCTGCAATAAAAATTGAATTTATTGGAAGGCTTTTAACACATATTAACGAGGGGTGCCAATGATTATGGAGGGCGCTGTAAATCACTGTTTGAGACCTGTTCCCTCTTGTTCCTCTGATAAACATATTGTATATTTTTTCTAATATAATACCAAGTCTGACTGGGATTTAGAAATATTCATCAGTGTGGGATGCATTGATTTTAAAACAGCGATTTAGATTAGACTTTTGTACAATCTTAATTGTCATTTTAAAATTAATGCGTCCCACACTGATGAATATTTCTAAATCTCAATCAGACTTGGTATTACATTGAAGAACATTTTATATATTTTTCTTGAGGAGCAAGAGGGAACAGGTCCCAAACAGCAATTTAGTTTGTCCATATGTGATACAGTAAGTCTATTCATAAGATCACATATGTATTGGTGGAAACACTGAAATGGTTTTCTAGACAGCCCTACAGTCTATAAAATTGCCTTGTAGATTCTCATTGAATAACAAAAGAATGTCATTAAATAACAAAAATATGGCAAAATGAACTCCATGTGACACTTTTCCGAGCTGTTCACATTTAAAAGCAGTTTCTACACATTCTAAGGATTCTCTAGTGTTAGAGTATATAACAAGTAAAGAGCCATATTAAACCTTTCATTATTATTATTATCATTATTATTATTTAAAAAAACCTTGCAGATTTTCAAGTTATAAAGCTTTCGGTTGGTTAATTTGGAGGCAGCTATTTTTTTTCTGGGGGAGGGGGATACTTGCAAGGATAAAGGTAATAAAATTTCATAACATATCTGCATGCATTTATTATTCATCGAAAATTTAACCTACAATTCTAAATTCCCTTTCTTGTTGGACACTTGCCTTTGTTAAATTGCAACTGTATTTTTAAATTCCAAACATTTCTTATGAGAACAGTTATTTCTAGCATGTTCCTTGGAGTTCATATGGCTGTAAAGGCCCCAAAAACATGCTGTCGACTTGAACATCTATAGTGCATTTCATCTCCGTAGGACAGCCACACAAACAATGCCTCCATCAACGAGTGGGACAAAAGAAGGCAGGCTGCAGTCGATTCCAGTTGCGGAAATCAAATTTAAAATCGAAGTTCTCATGTAAAAATCCACTGCAAGTTTGATTTATGTGGTTGGCATCCACAAAGACAGGATTTGACAACTTGAAAACCTTGAACTTTGATGTCTTGGACGATGTTTAGAGCTGCCAAGGCTTACGTCCTATGCGTGTTTCTCCTCTTAGTGATATTCACGTCTTTGTGCCGTAGTCAGCAATTATTCAATCAAAGCGCACTGAGGAAATTCACTCTCGGAATTTAAGTCATCGCGCATCAAGTTAATCAGTTTCACGTGCATTACGGTGGATTTCCCCACTAAAGACACGGAAATCGATTATGACACAGGAATTATCAGGCTTGTCTTTAATGAGGGATTAAAAGCAATTGAACTGCATAAGAACGAACGTTTCAAATGGTCTTATTTCATTAAAACAATTTAAACGATCATGAAACACATGCGTTGTTTCTAATCCCTGAGTAAAGAGAAGCACGGGAAGTCCGGAGTCATAATCGCTTTCCAATGTAACTTGCGATGAGGCGGACTACGGTGAATAAGCCTAAACAATGCGCAAGACCTACGCCGAATGTACCAGTTGATTGAAATCACGTGGTTTGCATTTTAATGAGGTCCTTTTGAGATCTGTGAACGAGTGCTAACCCTAAACCATTGGCCGACTTCCTGTAAACAAGCAGTTTCAGGTGGCTTCCGGTTACACTGACCGGAGCTTCCGGGCGTACTGAATTTATTTCACACACACACACGCACACACACAAGATCAATAGTATAAATTTACACACAGACATGAAAGCTGTTACCCCTTGTTTGAAAGGTGGTCCATGTAAATACTCAATTTGTGTGTGTGTGTGGACAGATTTTCAGTGTGTGAACATGTTTAGGGTGTATGTATATGGAGTTAAATTACTGCCAAAACCTTGTATACAAACCGAACATGTTTTACAAATGCACCACGATTCACAAACAAATACAATGTGATTTGCAAATATAAAAATGATTCACGTGCAAACAAAGTGTGGTTTGCAAATATAAAAACGATTTGCAAACACATACAGTGTGATTTGCAAATATAAAAACGATCCACGTACAAACAAGGTGTGATTTGCAAATATAAAAACGATTTGCAAACAAATACAGAGTGGTTTGCAAATACAAAACACCATTAACAAACGAATGTTTTCAGTTTTACAAATACAAAACGTACCGATTACAAGTATACGACGAGAACCATTTCCTACAAGTACAAATCACTTTTGGCAGTTTTCTACCGCTGACATGGCGTAAAAGATTTTCTCACAAATGTCCTCACTGTTATTGTCCCTGTTAAACAGCAGGTGGGGCTATGACTCAATATCCTAGATCTCTACACCGTGAAGTTGAACAGAATAGAGAACGGCCGCCAGCGACAACCGTGGACATGAGGATGATGGCTGAGGCTAAATAAAAACGCAGTGTCTTCGTGTTCGAAATAATTCCGTGTCCGACAGTGGGATGGTGTCAATATAACTACGTGTCCGACAGTGGATTATTGTTTTTAATCTCATGAAGTCTACTGAATCTTTTAGATAGCCTATTAAACGAGAATGTTTGATCAGATGGCTCAGTTCTTCAAGATGGGTACCCAATCAATGTTT
>CM056574.1:8025000-8040000 GCA_029721435.1 Gymnothorax reevesii | reverse complement strand
CATTAATGCAAATTCAATGAAGGCAACATAAATATCTTATGGGGTGACTGTAATGAGTGGTAGTAACCAGGGCAAATCATGTGCTAATTCTGAATTGTAAGTATTAATGGGATAAATAATCTATCTAGTTCTGGCTCACTTCCTTCCCCTCCTAATTACATCAAGCACCCCCGCCCCCCACCCCAAAGGTGAACTTTCCTTCAAACTGTGGGGAAATTAGGCCTACAGTAGGTGATTCAGTTTTAGCCAAGAACAGTCACTACAATTGATTTTAAAATTGAATTAGCATATTAGTAGTGTAGTAATTGCATTGCAAATGTTTTACTTGCGCTGTAATTGCATTGTAAATGCATCTGTTCATTATGAAAGACTGTATTCTGCATTTTTCAAAGAAAAAATAAATTGGCACAACAAACTCCGCCCCTCAGACATACTTTCACCTACTTATACGAAATTCAATGGGGATCTATTCTGGGTCAGTGGCAATCCCTAAACCAAATTTTGGGTGAATGTGCCCATTAGTATTACTGCTAGAGTGTTAACAAACAAACACAGAAGCAAATGCACAAACGCACAAACACACAAACAAACCGAACCAGAAACAAAACCCTTTGACCTCTCCCTTCGGGTGGGGTGGGGTAATAAACTAGAGGGTGTGTCCGGTAGGCCACATCACCCCGCCCGATCTTCACGAAAATTGAATCATTTCTTCCCTTCCACCAAAGGATTGTCCCAACCAAATTTTAAGTGAATCCATCTGGAATTGTGGCCAGTGGACTGCAAACAGACACACAAATAAATAAACACGACAACCACATACACCCTTCCGTAACATTCGTTGCAGGCCGGGTGAATAAATCAGGTCATGTTTTTTTGTCCAACTGGGGCTTTTAACTCAACGTTAACACACTGTCTTCTAGTCTGACCATTTTGCCCATTGAAGAAGTCAGAATTATTTTTCCGTTTCTGGCATGCATTTGCAGTGTATGCTTTTGTTTTATAAATGAAGGCTTTGAAACTATTGTAATACCTATTTAAGTTGCTTTCATCTTGGAATCCATCGGTCAAATGGATGGTTGTTCAACTGAATTGTTCATGGTGTTTCCTTGCCATTGCTTATGCTAATTATTTTTATTTCTTTATTTGTTTGCAATCGCTCCAGCACATGCTAGCTTGTTTGAGAAGCTGCAGGGCTTTATCGATTTGATTCATTCATTCGGGATGGGTTTGCTGTTTTCTGAAGCATTCTTTTGTCCATAGAGATCTCAAGATGAATTGTTTCTTATCCTTGAACTTACATGGTCAAAATGCTTAAAGAATCTTAATCTGGCTAATTACTGTGAATTCATTGTTTTAGGCAGAACAACTCACGTATTCACTTAATAGTTCGTTGAATATGTATGTATGTCTGTTTGGCTCGAACAGATCAACAGTCTGACAGCGGAGCAGGTTTTATCCCACTTGAACAGGTGAATACCTGATGACCCCCCCCCCCCCCCCTCCCAAAACCCAAAGCAAACCTAAACAGCTGGTGTTAGAGAGCTGGGATGTTGAACAGAGAGCGCAATTCATGCAACAATGAGCACAATAGCTCCACGGAGATGAGTGCCCCACAGTAATAACTGACTAAGGATCCGAGTTCCCATGTCAGAATGGCTCGTTTAATCATCATGACACCCTGGGCATCGGCAAATATGGATGAAAAAACACAAATGTGTCACATAGAACTGAACTCCTGAAAGCAATCAAATAAATCTTGGTAGGAATGTGAATTTTAATGGGGGAGCCGTGACATTTCCTACTAATTTTCCTTTTGATATGATGGATCAGAAAGAAAAAATCTGTATCACTAACTCCCATAAAGGTCTCCTCAGTTATAATCATGATTTTTGTTTATTTATTCATTTATTTATTCATTCATTCATTTTTATTATTTTGAGTGAAATATCATCAGAGGTCTGTAAATACATCTCCCATCAAAATGATATTTTTTGAAATTCAAGTTTCAGTTTTTTGTAATAATATCAGCAGTGCCTTTCTTGAACCCCTCCATATAAGGCTGATATTGCGCAAGTCTTCTATCAGATGAGCAGAAGTCAATTTATGCCAAATAACTTACAAAGTGCTGACAGGATAACTTTCATCAGAGTGAATACACAATGAGCGATCAACACAATAAATGCCCGAAGATGCAGTAATTCAATGATTGGCAGCATGGCTCTGTTCCAGGAGTTTGCATTCATGAAGTCAAATGCTGGCAGTGCTGCACATACCCTCCCATGGGGAAGGAATTGAGCTGTACTACAATAACACTGATGTTATGACATTGCATTATTACAATAAGGCTAGGTGACTTGTTTTTAACATTCAGTGATAGAGTAAAAACAAGCAGTTGATTAAACCTTTGCAAATGAAACTGAGGTTGCAATGGCCCTGAAGCCAAATAGTGTATGGCATGGAACTTAAATGAGCTAAATGATTTGGGAATGAGCAAATGTGCAGTATGAATGTAGATGGGCAAAGTCAGCTGAGCAGTCAGCTCAGTACTGTGCAGTATGATTGGCTGGGTGTCACAACCCTCATGTGAATGGATCCCATTTCTCCTCCCACTCAGCAACTTTTATTCCTATTAGAGCTATGTCTTCTTTGATTCATTAATTCTTGCATATAACCTCGTCTGCAAGACCTGAAGAGTATCGCCATCATTTATCATTACCTGCGTAGAGCACTGAGCAAAGCCAGAGCGATGTCACTTCCGCCTCATAGACCCAATGACTCTGCCATTGGTTAACTGCCCGCAATACTGCCCCCCAGGGTTTAGCTGTACTTCCTGACCAATCAGAAGTCCCAAACTACGAAGGAAGACATAAATCAATTCCAGACTTCCGAAATAATTTGAGCTTCTTCAACTGGAGCTGATTTTTTTTCTTAGTAGCCAAGAGGAATGGGTTTTCACGTTCTTGTATTGACTATCAGGGACAATATGCCATTACTATGAAGAATCGGTCTTTATCCTTGATGGACTTGGCATTATCCAATCTCTCGGGTTGCCGTTTCTTACCAAGCTGTATTTGCACAACATTTATCATCTGGTGCATATACAAGAGATGAGTGGAAGATTTTGACAAACATCCCTTCAGGCCTCTACAAATACAAGATGATGCCGTTCGGGCTCACTAATGCCCCCAATGTTTTCAAGACCCTCATATATTAAGTACTCCAAGATAGTTTGTCTCTGTCTACATAGATGATACATATACTGTTTTTTCCTCAAACACTGCAGGATTATATCCCTCATGTCCACTTTGTCATCTAAGGGCTTTGAGAGAACCAAGTGCTTCTGAAGCCAAAGAAGTGTGAATTTCATCGCACCACAGTCTCCTTCCTTGGGTTTGTGGTGACGCATGGTGCCCAGGAGATGAATCGGCAGAGGATACATGCTGTCCTAGACTAGCCAAACCTAAAAGAGTACAAGCAGCTGCAAAGGTTCCTCGGGTTTGCCAACTTTTACTGGTGATTCATTTTAGGGTTTTCCGCTTTGCTGCTCCACTTACCCAGCTGATGCCCACTAAGGTTCACTTTGCATGGACCCCTCAGATGGCCTCCTCATTTAAATATCTTTAGAGGCTGTTTTTGAGCGCTCCTACGCTCAAAGTTCTTGATCCCCAGAGCTAGTTCATTGTGTAAGTCGACGCCTCCAACGTGGGTGCTAGAGCTGTCCTCTCGCCGCAAGCTGACAATGTTAAATTAAATATTTGTACCAACAGCAGAGAGGAACTACCCCATGGGTGACTGGGAGCTGTTGGTGGTGAAGCTGGCCTCGAGGAGTGGAGGCACTGGCAACAGGAGTCCTGGCTTCCCTTCCTCATCCGGACGAATCGTCACACCACGCTGTGGCTAAGAGACTGAATCTCAAGCTTGTTGATTCCTCTCCTTTCTGAGATTCACTCTTCGAGTAGGAAGCTGCTGGATTGTAATTCACAATTTGTGCCTTCAACCAGTCTGTATTTCCAAGTAGTAACTCTTTGTCTTTATTAAGTGAACATAACATTTTATTACATATTATAATCTTTAATTAATTAGGAAACACTTTATAATAAGGTAATATCATGTTGTTATTATGCATTACTTCATGCATGATTTACTCATGAATTCATCAAGATTCATGCATGATTTCATGCATAAATGCACCATAACACATTTTGAGTAAAAATGAATTCATGCTTACTCGTGTCTGAATTTATGCCATGACATTATATCAACTAATACATTACTTACTGTTATGAATTCATCATGAATCAAAAGTAATTAAGCATGATTTTGATTAGTTCATGGTTCATTAAAGACAGTCGTTTCACTTTTGGCAAAATAGACGTTTTCATCATGTTTGTGCCCAATGAAGTGGTAGGTATATTAGCTTGTCCTTTTTGTCATTGAATGCCATGAATTAAAGCTTAATTTCTAATGAATCAGTCATGTTTGTGCCCCCTTAACTAAAGTGGTGGCTATATATGCTTTTATCACAACAGATGTGTGAAATGATATCTCTAAGGAACCATTGAATAACATGAATAAAAGTTTACTTTCATCTTGTTTGTGCCCCCTCAACTAAAGTGGTGGACAAACGGCTTTCACGACAACAAATTTGTGAAATGCTATTGGGAAAGAATCGAGGATCAAGGATCAAGGATATTTATTTGTCACATACATAGAGATACTCGCATAAAACATGAAGTGAAATGATGTAGAAAGTCCAGAGAAAGAAAGAAGGAAGGGCAGAGGGTGGGGGATTAACAGTTCAGATCAGCCTCACTGCTCATTGATCCATAACAGCATGCCAGGAGTCATCTTAATGTAGACGAGCCTAGCCCAGGCCCAGCAGCCAAATCATGATACATGAAGTAAGAATGAAGTAATGGATGAAAACGTCTATTTCGATTCTGATAAATTCATGTATAAAATCATGCATAAATGATGATGAACTCATGAGTAAACCATGCATGAAGTAATGCATGAAAGCTACCTGATTCATGTCCCCTTATAAAGTGTTACCTTTAATGAGATACTATTAATCAGTATATTTTCTATATACCAATTCATTATATTGCGCAAGTCTTTGTCTTTACTTTGTAAATTTGATAAAGATCCCAAACCTATTCAGGATTCAGGATTGGGGCCGTATTGTTAACCCTCCTAGTATCCTAAAATATTACGAAAAATAATACGAAAAAAAATATGACAAAAAAAAAAAAGTTTCTCAGTTTGAATATTAAACATATTGTTTTTGCAGTGTATTCAATTGAATATAAGTTGAAAAGGATTTGCAAATCATTGTATTCTGTTTTTATCTACGATTTACATAACGTGCCAACTTCACTGGTTTTGGGTTTTGTATATCTTACCTTAAAAATGGAAAATTATGGTCCCTCTACTCACTTCAACAACAAGGTAACAATGTGCTGGTAAGAGTGTCCCACCAGACACACAGTCAGCCATGTGGAAGACATAGAGTCATTATTCAAGCTCCTCATATAACCATCATTTGAAAATATTGTACAAAACCCAAAACCAGTGAAGTTGGCACGTTATGTAAATCATTGATAAAAACAGAATACAATGATTTGCAAATCCTTTTCAACCTATATTCTATTGAATACACTGCAAAGACAAGATGTTTAATGTTCAAACTGAGAAACTTTATATTTTTTTTTGCAAATAATCATTAACTTAGAATTTAAAAGCAGCAACACATTGCAAAAAAGTTGGCACAGGGGCCTTTTTACCACTGTGTTACATCGCCCTTCCTTTTCACGACACTCAGGAAACGCTTGTGTACTGAGGAGACCAATTTTTGAAGCTTTTCAGGTGGAACTCTTTCCCATTCTTTCTTGATGTACAGCTTAAGTTGTTCAACAGTCCGGGGTCTCCGTTGTCATATTTTACGCTTCATAATGCGCCACACGTTTTCAATGGGAGACAGGTCTGGACTACAGGCAGGCCAGTCTAGTACCCGCCCTCTTTTACTACGCAGCCATGCTGTTGTAACACGTGCAGAATGTGGCTTAGCATTGTCTTGCCGAAATAAGCAGGGGCGTCCATGAAAAAGACGTTGCTTGGATGGCAACATTTGTTGCTCCAAAACCTGTATGTACCTTTCAGCATTAATGGTGCCTTCACATATGTGTAAATTGGCCATGCCTTGGGCACTAATACACCCCCGTACCATCAGAGATGCTGGCTTTTGAACATTGCGCCTATAATAGTCCAGATGGTTCTTTTCCTCATTGGTCCAGAGAGCAGGTCCACAGTTTCCTAAAATAAATTAAAACGTGGACTTGTCAGACCACAGAACACTTTTCCACTTTGCATCAGTCCATCTTAGATGAGCTTGGGCCCAGTGAAGCCGGCGACGTTTCTGGGTGCTGTTGATAAATGGCTTTCGCTTTGCATTGTAGAGTTTTAACTTGCACTTCCAGATATAGCGACGAACTGTAGTTACTGACAGTGGTTTTCTGAAGTGTTCCTTAGCCCATGTGGTGATGTCCTTTACACACTGATGTCGGGTTTTGATGCAGTACCGCCTGAGGGATCGAAGGTCACGGGCATTCAATGTTGGTTTTCGGCCTTGTCGCTTACGTGCAGTGATTTATCCAGATTCTCTGAACCTTTTGACGATATTACGGACCGTAGATGACGAAATCCCTAAATTTCTTGCAAAAGCTCGTTGAGGAATGTTGTTTTTAAACTGTTCAACAATCAGCTCACGCGTTTGTTCACTAAGTGGTGACCCTCGCCCCATCCTTTTTTGTGAATGACTGAGCATTTCAGGGAAGCTGCTTTTATACCCAATCATGGCACCCACCTGTTCCAAATTAGCCCGTTCACCTGTGGGATGTTCCAAATAAGTGTTTGATGAGCATTCCTTAACTCTCTCAGTCTTTTTTGCCACTTGTGCCAGCTTTTTTGAAACATGTTGCAGGCATCAAATTCCAAATGAGCTAATATTTGCAAAAAATTACAAAGTTTACCTGTTCGAACATTAATTAACTTGTCTTTGCAGTGTATTCACTTGAATATAGATTGAAAAGGATTTGCAAATCATTGTATTCTGTTTTTATTTACGATTTACACAACGTGCCAACTTCACTGGTTTTGGGTTTTGTACTTGAAACGATAATTTTAGAGGGGAGGCATGTGTGATTGGAAAGATTTGGATGTGATCAACTCGCAAGCCAACACTGGCTTCCTCATTTTGGCAGGGGTTCACAAGTTAAGTTGTTTCCCACATGCCCACACCACGAGAAGTATTGAAGTTCTCGAGGGAATAGTTCTTTTCCCCACCCCCCTGTCATGAATCAACTCAAAAGTATCAACTCTGCACCTGCAGGTGTGGGGATGTGAGGTCACACACACAGACAGAGAAGTTTTATACAGCTAAAACAGCTTGGGGTCAAATTGACCCCAGAGGAACACCAATGCGTGCAATATGTGTTCAGCACATTGTAAAAATATCATCATGAAAATTTTATGTTTAATCAGTTGTTCTCATCAGATTAGGAAAAGTCATGAAATATTAAGCAAAAAAAAAAAAAAAACGTCAATTATTATTTTTTGAATGGTAAACATTGAATGGGGAATAGGAGTGCTAACCCCGTTCAAGTCCACTCTTTTGTCCAGTTTAATAGCAACAAGATCCCATACCTAATTCCAGGACCAGGATTGGGACTGCATTCTTGTTAACCCTGTCCAAGTATCTTCTTCTGTCTCGTTTGATAGGAACAAGTTCTCCATCCCTCTATGGCCATGAGGATTGGAACCAGGTTTCCATCAAGCTTCTCCATCCTCTGGTGAAGTGTGGACTCCGCCTGGCTGTTATCCTGGAAAACCGCTGGAAGGAGATTAGCGTTACCCTGCTTCGCCCACAGTATCAGCGCTGAACTGTGTCCTCCTCCTATTCTGGGTTCTGTCCCACTGTTACTGTTAACACATATTACCACTGGATCATTCTGTGCTTCCACATTAGACTCCTGGTCGGGATCACGACAGTGTGAATTCTGCACCCAGGCATAGTTGACTGTGAGAGCTATGCTACACAACTGCCATTACCATCATAAGTCTTTATTGAAAATGCATTGAGATGTATGATATTTAATATGAACTGACATCATCTCTTATGCAGTCTTGTGACAGCTCTTATGTCATGTGGATACAAAGGGTCAACAAAATATTGGAAGTGCTTCGTAAAATGGCTTCAAAACCGCCACTACAGAGGTGTCGATTCAAGTTATTAATATTAATCAAACGTTAATTAGCGACATGTTTCAGCCTGAAAGAGATCTGACTAGCAGCACTTTGCTGGGTTTGTCACAAAGCAAGATGAAGATTCTAAGAGGTCCAAAGAGGTGAAGCAGCTAGTGCCTGAATGCAAGTGTGAAAATATTAAAATATTTGTTACTGTTAATAATAATGTTACCATATGCCAAAGAACTGCAACAGCAATAAATAACCATGACCACCATTCAAAGCTCTCTGACAGTTACAAATAAACACTTGGAAGGATTGTTTACATTAACACAATTACTGCTTTTTAAAAATCACAGTAGACCTGAACCAATCAGTATGTGAACTAAGCTGAACAATACAGAACGCTGTGAGCTTCCCAAAGCTGCTACTGCAGCAGTGTTTTAGATTATAAAACCCCCCGTATATGATGACAGCATTATGTCTCTTCGCTTTAGGGCATTCAAGTGAAGTTTTCTGGTTTGAGGTGAACGTGACATGAGGCCTCGAGGAGATTCCCTGACTGAATTAGTTACATTTGCATTATCGCCCCCTGCTGGCAGTGTCAGGTTCTGCCCTGACTGATGAGGTGTGACCCTGATTTTTAAGAGAAGTTTCTGGAAATGGGTCCACTGGCTGTGAGCAATAAAAACAGTGATTAAATTGCGTGCTTCTGACTCATGAAGTCTGAGCGAATTTACTGTTTGCATTTTAGTCTGTCTGCTGTTTGCAGAAGACATGTTTTTGCACTGCTAATTAGTGCCAGGAATCTTGTGTTCCCAGCTCTTATTCAAACCTCAGGGGTTGATTCAGGTAACCGTCAAACTTGCCAGTATAGTTCTTTGTTTATGGTGGAGAAAAGAACAAGCAATTTGTTTAAGTGTAAATCAAAGCCTTTGGCAAGCTCACCGGCTTTTTCTATCAGCAGAAATACAGTCCCGAGGCCTCAGTGTGCGGCAGCCACAATTACATGTTACAATGGCAATCATGCATGGCGACTGTATGTCGACTCGGGAAAAACCTGGCTGCAACCCAACACGCAGTAAAAGTCACCTGCTCATCGATCTATCAGCGCTGCCTCGGTGACATATGGCGTCTGTATACCGCATTAAACGCATGCATTCATATCAAAAAGGTGCGGACGATTAATCAACAGATCCTGCATTACGTGCCAATTAACTTCTAATCTGCAGAAGTGCTTGTAATAAGAATGAAGGACCCTAAAAAAATATTGCTCGGTATGGCTATTCGAGCGTGAAATATGCTAAAAATGAGTGTTCACAGCCGCGCAGTCTGGTGGGCATTGTGTTGATGGAGCTGTTTCCTTGTCTTTCAGTCTGATTAACTGCGCATGAAACATGACAATAATGGTGATGGGGAAAAAAGAAAAGTGGGAAACAAATGGCAGAAACAAAACAAACAAAAACAAAAGGATAATTTGTGTTCTTTTTTCTGGCTTGAGTAGAATGAATGAGAAAAACAAGGTTCAATTTTGTGGTTCACATATTAAATGTGATTTTGTGGCTAAAAACAATGTGTAATTTGTCAGACACATATGGGACCTATGAATTTGCCCAACAGGGACTGTGTGGAGATGTGTACAGCCAGTTCGGGACATACTTGGCGGTTATAAAGGTCTGATGCCCACGGTTTTCCTAAAATGCTCTCATCACTTTAGCCATTTCTTATTCTCGAACCGAAGGATAAGTAGGGTCTGCATTTAACCTGAAGATCACTGCAGAAGATGCTCTCCTGTATTTGGAGACACAGTGGTCAAGGGAACATTTTTACTCATCTGCCTGAGGACAACTGTCTGTTGAGCAAAGTGCTGAGTTCAGCATTCAAATCCAATCCTGATTTTCCATCCTCCCAGGTACTTAAAGGGACACGGTCACAACATGTGCATGCAAAAGCTTCAATGATATGGGAAGATTTGCAATGTTCAAAAACTCTATTTATTACTGCAATAATATTGTGGATATTTTTATCTTTTGTATTTGAAAGGATTTTGAGTCTAGCTTCATAAACTGTAGTAATAATAAGATTGCAGCGGAGGCAACTCTGGTAAAGTTCTTTTTTCATTGCTGAAAATTTTGTGGTCTTAGATTCCTTCCTGTTAAAACTTAAACTAACCAGGGAATTTATTTATCTTGAAAGAGAGAGAGAGAGAGAGAGAGAGCGAGAGCTCTTGCTGCACAAAGACAGCAGGTTAAAGCAGTGAGGGATGCACATGTGAAGGAAATAAAGGTCAAGTGTTGCTCTCCTTGCCGTTGCAGGACCACAGCAAAAGCTGTAAAAACTCAAACCAGCCGCGTCCTGTTTGAAATCACTCTCCATAAATGTACATGAATGCAAATCATAATCAAATAGACTTATTGTGCATGTTCGGACAATGAAATAAAAATAACAGCACAAAAATTTGAAACAATGACCAAAAAATTGACAAAACAGCTGAAATATTCTACAGTGCAAGGATTTCAATGATAACACGGTAACACTCCATCCTCCAAACTCTGCATCACTCGAAAACTGAAGGAGAACAATTTTAAGACTGGAGTCAAGATACTGCCACTTTAACTGAGGAGCTGCTGATTGGTCAGGCTCTCTTCCCAGATAAAGAGAGGGTGTAAATTCAGTTCCCCGGGGACTGTGATTTGAGGAACAGGAGCAGCCTGAAAGTCTTCGGCTTTGAAACACAATTAAATTCAAGCGCCTGTGTTGACTGCTTTAAGATAAAAGGTCATGATTTATTCATGAGCTAGATTGAGGTCAAATGTGGTTTTAAAATTTTATCAAGTACAAATATGCACGGAACATACTAAAGGCACGCTAATCTAAGTCTTCTTGCACGAGAAGCGATATTCACAATCAACGGCAGGAGCCCCTTAAAAAATAATAATAAATATGATATTATGCATTATCTGTGTCAAACACATTACACAGATGGAAAAAAAAAATTTTGACACAAAAGTGCCGCAGTCTCTCGAGTGCAGATCAGAAATAAATTAATTTTGTATTTAAAGTCAGAAGCAGCATAGCACGACTGCTAATATATGAAAGCGGTGTCTCTTGCCTTCAGTGAAAATCTCTGAGAATCGTGTAATTACCTGTATCACAGTGGAATAACACAGCGGCCTCTGCTGCTTCTACTCAGCCGGCTTGTTATTTACGCCTGACAGCGATGATCTGCAGCACGTGTCTCAGCTAATGCCCCAAATCTACAAAGCGATCTCGACGAGCCGGGATTGGAGCGGCTGGCAGTATTAACCCGTTGTGTTGTGACAGCCAAGCGGCGCTTGAGGAAACTGCTATCTGCCCGACATCAGAAAACATCAGACCAGCTGGGTTCTGCTCCGATGTGATTCCCACATTCATGCCAGTTTGGATTAAGCTGCAATACGCTGCCTTACACTGGCATGATGGGCTTCTGGATCATGTTAGACACTGTTCAGCATTATTGAAATTAGCATTTTTGTGATTAGTAATTTTCTTTCTTGAATTTGGAGAAAAAATATGCACGACTGCTGTTTAATGTGCTGTTAAAGGATGGGCTGTTTCCAAACATCAAGAACATTTCCACTTAACTTTGAGTAGTTACCCACAATTTCAATTTATCTATTTATTGATTTATTTGTTTATTTATGTATTTGGACACATTTGGAAACACTGAATCGTACCTAAGTGTTGTAAAATGTTCACTTTGGCAAATATTGACTGAAAACTATAACCATAGACATGTTATCGTTTGGAATTTTACAGTCCCAAAAATGCTATGGTGTATCGTAGGAAAGGTGACCAAAGGGAAAGAAAAAATAAATAAAAGGTCATTAATAGAATTACTTATTGCCAAAATTTTGCACAGATCTCTGAAACAGAGTGAACAGAATGGAGTTGGTTTCAAGTCTCTTGCTGTAATAGTAGCAAAGTTACAGTATTTACCAAGATGTAGTTTTAATGTTTTTGGTGACATTGACTTTGACCTTTTATATGAGACTAAATAAGTATAGTCCTCCGGCGACGAACCTCCTCTATCATCTGCTGAAGTTTTATGAACAAAAACAATATGCAAAGGGTAAAAAAGCATGTTACTAACAATCAGGCAAACAAACAAATGCAGCTGACTAACATACTTGCTGAAATTGTAGATTTCGTAAAGTGACAAAATTGTAGATTTCAGCAAGTAATGAAATTGTCGATTTTGACAAGTAATAAATGAATATTCACTGATGGTAAATCCCTTGGAAATCTCCAAAATTAGGTAATTTTTTAAATAAAGTAATTATTGTGTAATTATTTTTTCTTTACATACAGAGACTGGCAAGTTGATTTTTTCAATGTCTTCATTTGTCTATATGCAGTGTTGATGTTTTTTTTTAAGTCAAGCACAAGAAGAAATGCTTCTCTTAGTTTTAGGTTCAGTAGCAGCAGGACTGTAACTCATTACACAGGACACACAGTCACTGCTCCATAGGAGCAGCATTAATGAGAGCTTTTCTGCCATAACGATTGGTGTTCTGTATGAGAGGGAGAATCACACTCTCTGTTCTTTTGAAGTTTAACCTTTCCCAGGGCTTATTTCACCAAAGAACTGTTGGGGTAATCTGGGAAAAACAGATTCGGTTACACAGAAGTATTAATGATCTTAATTAATATTAATAGAATTATTAATATTGATAGGATTGCTAATATGAGTTAATAGCAGCGGGGCACCACCTTGGGATCAGGGACCAATAACCAAACCAAAATTTCAGTCCCAAAGGAATTGTTTTAGCTAAAATGTCAATATTAGAATATCTACATTTGTGGAATTAACAATGAAGGGTGAAATTCAAACACTGGACCTCCTGACCAATAAGCTGCAATAAACTGCAATAAACAAACACAAACTAGAAAAGCACTCAGAGAGCGCAGAACCTCCGCCAGGGGGCAGCAAAGCCAAAAGCACAGCGATTGGAACTCCGGCCCATTGGAAAGACTTGAAAGCTTGAACTTTGGCGTATATCTCAGCAGTACTTTGGCCTAGATATGGCAAAATGTCATCACCTCTTCCTTGCGTTAATACTAGGCTTGGCACGGTCCTGGGAAAAAAAACCGAACCGAACGATACGCCTGTTGCGGTGCAATACGCGTGTAGACTTCGGTTCGCAAAAAAAAAAAAAAAAAAAAAAAAGGCGAACGTATGAAACCACGTGGTTGTCTTTAACGCGAAAGAATTGAAGCGACAGCGGACTGTGGACGACAAGTGCGAATGTGGCAAGTGACAGTGGAGAAGACATCTCGTACATTGAGGATGCCCCCGCGTCATTCAAATCAGGTGTGTGGGAACATTTTGGTTTTCCCATTACATACGATGACGCCGGCAAAAAATCAATTGACAAAATCGTCACAGTATGCAAGCATTGTAAAGCACGAATGCCGTACAATCGTGGGAATATGTCTGCGCATCAAAGGAGACATCACCCGGGTGTATCAGGGGAGATGAGGAGAGAGCCTGCCAAAACGCAAACTCAGATCACTGCGGCAGTCAAATCCAAATGTATTTTGATATAAATCGTTCTAAGAATACAGTGGCAGTGCAGATTAGATAAGAAATCCAGCCATACGTTTCAAAACACTGAACTTTAATTTTAAAGTTAAAAAATACATCCTCACTGTCAGGGATTAGAAGATTTTTGTTTTTGCATAAAGGTGGTTGGTTGGTCGCCACATAAAAGTTTAAGTTTTAAAACACACATCTGTTCAAAACTAAGCTTTAAGAACTCATTTTCTTTCTTCCAGTTATGAAAACTGTGTGTGACAAAAGACACCTGGTTCCTCTAGATGCCACAACATGGCAGCAAACGCTCCTGACACTTTGTATAAATACTGTAGTAAATAAAAAAAAGCTGGTGAAATCATCCATGTCTTACTTCCTGCTGTTTCAAAATACTACCTGGCTTTTCATTAGACATTTTTCATAAAATATGCTTATGTCAACTCAAACTTAGTTTGTGCATGACTATTTCATTCTAACTATAATTTTAACCTCTCTTAAATGCTTAAAAACTATGGTAATTTAAGGTAAATAGTATATGCCCAAATATAGAGTACTTAAAATAAAAAAAACAAAAAACCGCAATGCGTACCGAACCGCAGACCTCAAACCGCAATACGTACCAAACCGCCACTTTTGTGAACTGTGCCACCCCTAGTTAATACCCACCTACCCTGAAAATTTCGTCAAAATCCGGCCATAAGTTTTTGAGTTATGTTGTACACAACAAACAAACGGCACCGAAAACATATACCTCCTCGGCGGAGGTTAATAATCACAGGGAGCTGTTTAGGAATTATAACAGAGTTTATTTAACTCTGGTAACACTGATGGCAATCAATAATGCTTTAGTCAAAAAACATCTATTATTTCTACAACTACCACGAAAATGGCTACATTTACAAGCAACTAAGATTGAGGGTAACAGACACTGCACACGTGAGGGGCCAAGAGGGAATAAGGGAAGGAAAAGGGGAGAGCAAAATGGCCGACGCAGTCACGTGCATAGGTACGTCACTAGAAAAGGGCTGGGGAAACGGGAGAGTCAGATGGCCGACGTGACCACGTGCGTACGTACGTCACTAGAAAAAGATGACCGGGAAAGTCGAACGGGGAGGAGCGGAGTGCGATAAGGACCGTGGCTTCGCGCACTTTAAGGGCAAGATGCGTGAGGCCTGCGAAGCCGC